>QKYT01000051.1:287184-335490 GCA_003550305.1 Glomus cerebriforme | reverse complement strand
TTATTAAAGGCTTCTTTACAAATTATGTCTTTAAGGTCCATTTTTTGTTATAGTAAAGAGTAAAAATTTAAAACCGCGTCAGTTATAATGGTTATATTGTATGCGTGTAACTATACTGTATGTACTACTGTAAATATGTACTACTGTAATACGCCTCATCAATAAATCATGTGTAGCACGCGTCAAAACCAGTTTTTTGTTATTTATTTTGATTTTACATCAACTATTAAAAATCGCAATTTCAAAACCTACAAAAAATCCGGTGGCCATACAATTATGAAAACTGCTGTAATATAATTCAATTATTACAGTTTTCAAAAAATTGATTTGCATAAAATTTACTAAAATTAAAAATTTAATTTTATTCCTATTTTTAAGTAATATAATGAACAGTAATATATAAAAAAAATTTTTTTTTAAAATATAAATTTTTTTTTATTTATATAAAGAATAAAAGCTAAAGGTTTTATAAAATAAATTTTAAATATCATTTCATATACTTTTTTATAACTTATAATATATTATTTTTATGATTACACTTTGTGATTATATGCGATTACAATAATTACAAATAAATACAAATAAATATATATTACAAGTAAATTTTTATTGATTAAAATAACTTTTAAACCATATTTATTGTAATTTTTTTTTTGTTTTAAAATTTTTTATTAATTTTTTTTATTACATTATATTAAAATATTAACATTTTATTATTAGTCCAGAGCATAATAACAAAGGACTATATATAGTATTCTATGCATATTGATTCAAGATGTTTGAATTTCTCTGCTTGTTACTTGAATTGATCATTTTTATTAGTTCCTATTGATGCATAACTCCAAAATGGTAACTCTTTATATACATAAACCATTAAAAATAATTTTATAATAAAATAGTAAAATATCATAATATTTATTTATAAAAATATATCACTAATACTAAAAATGTATCAGTATTACTAATAATTATCTTAAAGTCATGTGAACAAATATTTGGCATGTGAATTAACTCCAGACTTAACAACAGTTTATTATTTTCTAGTTTATTATAATTTAGATTATTTTTGATATAAATTAATATATATTTAGATATTAAGTTTATAATTATTTATAATAGAGTTTTATTTAATCATATTTAATTTTGTAGATTTAAAAAATAAATTATAATAAAAATTTTTTTTTATTAAAATCATAATCATGTAATTAAAAAAAATATTAGTTTTATTGACTAATTTATTTATAATATATTAATAAATAATTTTATTAACTTAATTTATATATAATACATAATTGTATTTTTATTTTTTGTATTACGAATATTTATTGCAAATTTTTATACAGACCATTTTTTTTTTAAAAACTGCAATAATTTAATAATTTAATTAATTTTTTTTATCAAATTACAAAATTTAGATTTTGTTTGTAATAAGTTTTGAAATTAATTTAAACATTTTTTTAATTTGTATAAAAATAAAAAAAATATGAAAATTAAATATTAATCAATAAAAAAAAGGAAATAATAAAAAATTTTATAATTTAATAAATAGAAGAAAAAAGATATAATAAAAAAAACTTGTTAACAAAATTAATTTAAAATTTAATATATTATTTTAGAATAATAAATAAAAGAAAGTTTTAAGAACTAATAAGAGATTATTATTAATGGGAAATTTTTATGAATACAGAATTGTGATTTGCGACAATCTGCAATTTTTGCAGATTGCTATTTTTTTTTATCAAATTTTAATAAAAATCTACATAAAATAGCAGAAAATTTATTTTTATTTTTTTTTAGTTATTTTTGTAGAAATTTGCAATAATTTCTAAAATTGCAGGTTTTAACAGATATTCTAATAAAAATCTTTGGATATTTTTTTTTGAAATTTAAACCAAAATTTAAGTTTTTTATTCAAAAATCTTAAAACAATTTTTTTTATCAAATCTTGGTATAATATGTACATCTTAGTTGATAAAACTAATTGGAATTTGTTATACTCTTCAGTATAGTAAAGCTGTAGATAATTATAAAGGTCTGGTTCTGTTAAGTATATATCATACCAAAGGAGTGAAAGAACAAGAGTAAATTCATATAGTTCTTTAAACAACACTTAAAGAAATTTAAATAATAATAATATCTTTTAAAAAAATAATCTGTTAAAAATACTAAAGTAAAAAAAAAACTTTACTATTCTTAAAAATTTACTTATTTTGTCATATCAAATTCTTTTATCTAATCTGTATTATTCTTGATTTTTTGCAAAAGTTATCACAATATTACTAAACTATTCTTTATTTTGAAAATTTTCAGTTATTCTTAAAATTTTATCACTTTTCAAATAAATTGTATCATATACTTTAATGCAAAATTCTTTATTTAGAATTTTATAAAAATGTATTCAAAAATATATCTAGTATTGATCATTAATTTACTTTATTTTTAACAATCTATCAATTTAATTTATTTTTAATAAATCCATTAATTTACTTAATTTTTAACAAATCTATCAATTTACTTAATTTTTAATAATACATTGATTTATATTAATTTACTTTATTTTTTAAACAATTCTGCTAAATAATACTGATATTAATTTACTTTGATTTACTTTATTTTTATATTTATTTATTTGGATTTACTTTTTAAAAATATTTGATGATTTATTAATGATTTATTTTATAATTTTTAAATATATAAAATAGGTAATTTTTTTATACCATTTTTAATTTAAAAGATATAAAAAATTTTTTACCTTTTTTACTTTAAATTATTTTTAATCTTACTACAACTAAAAAAAGAAAGATTATTAGTAGTAAATATTATAATGATAAATCTCAAAGTGAAACATTATTTGGAATAAAGTAATTACAAGTGAAAGCTAATTAAATTACTAGAAATAACTTTTTTATATATGTTGTCATGCAGTATGTAATTTCTAACATCAGAAAATTTTTTATTTGTAGAGACCTGCAAATTTTGCAGGTCTCTGTTTTTTTTATACAATTTTAATAAAAATCTGTGTAGTATTGATTGCAAATGTAAATTGCCACATTTTTTTAAAGATATTTTTATAAAAATCTTTGATAATTTCCAAAATTGCCAAAAATCTTTGAAGATTTTCAGTATTTTTTTTTTATTTTGATAAACTTTTAAACTTTAATTTTTAGGTTTTGAAATCTTGGATGAAATTGGTAAGTTCATTCAATTTTTGGCATCTGCAGCATGCAGATTTTTATTTTAGAATATAAACTAACTTTTTTTTTGTAAAACTCTGGATTTTAACCAGTTTCAAAGGTAAACTTCAAAAATATATTTTTTTTTGTTTATTATTTATGAATATTTATTAATGTTTATTTTTTTTATTTAGGACTAAGACCAAGAAAATTAAAGTGAATGGCTCTGAACTATTTTAAGGTGAGATTTTAAAGGTTTTTTTTTTATTTTTTTTAATAAATAATTAACTTTTTTATTTTTATTTTTTTAGGTTCTGAAAGTGTGTACAGGTTTCAATCAAAGATATTTACTTATCTTCAAAATTTTTTGAAGATTTTTAAAATGAAACATTACTTATATTTCATTTTTTTTTTCTTTTATAGGTTTCAGATGTGGGTAATACATAATTTTGAAAGTAAAATTTTGCTTTTGAAATTATTCTTTTTTTATTAATTTTAATGAAATGTTTTAATGTTCATTTTTATTATTTTGTAGGTTCTAGTGTTGCCTTTCTAAACTCCTAAATTAGTTTTAAATTAATTTAAAAAGTTTAAAATTAACTCTAAATTAATTTTAAATTTTTTTGAAACTCTTAAACTATTTTCAAACTTCTAAATTATTTTTAAAACTCAACTATTTTCAAAAATTCTAAGATAATCTTATAATCTCATTGATTATCAAGACAATCTTTATGTAAAAATACAGTTCTGTTATTTAAATAAATAAATAAATATTTTTTTAACTCTATGCTTTTTAAAGTCAACATTTCTTTTATTTTTTATTTTTTTTTTGGTTCTTTAGGGAGCATAGGCTATATCCTATCTTATTTATTAGGTTTTTAAAAATATAATTTGGGAGTGGTATTGAAAGGGTGTTGACATTTGAAAAGCCAGTTAAAAATCTGTTAAAACTCTATTTTTATATTTTATGAATTATTAAGTTAACTAAACTGCATTATGGTGAAAAATTTTTTATTTTTTCATAGTCCTTTTACTTCACTTTACCAAAAAAGAAGTTTATTTTTTTACAATTCTTTTACTTATGTTCTATTATTCTTCTCATACTTTATCACCCCTTTACATGTATTACTTATACTTTACCATTATGTCAATTTCACTGATCTCACCTAAAAGTATTCCAGATGAACTCTTTATTTCATCACATAATAATTTTGAAGAAACTGTAGTAGTAAAATACAGTGATGATAAGCCCAAAATATAGTTTGGAATTATTTCAAGCATAATGCACTAAAGCATCCCGATCATTATGATGCGAAGTGTAAATTCTGTGGCATTTACTGAAAAAATGGTATTGTAAAAAATTGCAAGTTCATCTAGTAAGTAAATGTAAAAGTATAGATATTGAGACAAAAAATAAATTTATGCATTACATTACAATTAGAGATGACATTATTAATAAAAATCATATAGAAATTGAATCAGATCTTGGAAATGAGAAATTGTTTAAAGAACGAGTTGCACTAATTGATCGTTCAATATTGATTATGTGTGTCATACCGTTCAGGATTATAGAAAATCTGTATTTTATAAATGCATGTACTGAAAAACCTACAACCAAATTACAACCCCCATCATGAGAATGTCTTATAACAAATTTACTAAGTGAGGAATCTATTCGCATTGAAATAAAAATCAAAAATTATATTGAAAAAGAAAAAAATTTAACTCTAGATATAAAAATTACTTAAAATATTTAAAATTTTATATGAATATAATGGCTTAATATATCTTTTTATTTTAATTAGCCCTCGATGACTAGATAGTCGAGCTTGAATAATATCTCAATTTACAATTTTGTAATCATTATGAATAATAAAGAATTTCTTTATTACTTGAGAGATCTGTCAGGTGTTAGTCATACAGCCAAAATCATTGAAAAAGAAATAGAGAGAGTTATAATAGCAATAGATTCAAAAAGTTTTCAGTAATTGTCACAGACAATGCTTCATCCATGGTAAATGTGTAAAAATGTATTTCAGAAAAGTATTCTCATATTATAAATATGCGTTACATAGTCCATTTTGTGAATTTAATTACAAAAGATATATTAAGTAAATAAATTTTTACCTCAATAATTTATATATTTATTAAAACTAGAACTAATCCAACCAAATCTTCAAATAGGATTGTAATATAATTTTTTGCTTTTTCAAAATTTTCAGACATGATTTGAATGAAATTGCAAAAGAATATAAAATCGAAGGTGAAGAACTTAGTACATACTAATGTTGCCTTTATAAACTCATGAATTTAGAACTATTTTAAACTAAACTAGTTTAAACTATAGTTTAAACTAGTTTAGAATAATTCTAAATTATTTTGAAACTCCTAAACTATTTTCAAAACTTCTCAAAATTTATTTTCAATTTCAAGTCCTTTATCTTTTTTTAATTGTAACTTGTAAAAATAAATTCATTCTTTATTGTCAAATTAATATATATAAAAATAAGAAAAAAGTAATTTATCGCTATAACGATGCATTGTCACCCTATCACGTAATCTATTATATCACATAATTTATACTATATAATAACTTATTACCCTACGTATCACACTGTAGTTTTCCATTTTTACTATTTATTCTATCTAGGAATTTAGAATTTTTTCGGCATGATAAATAATATTTGTCACATGTTATTCATCATATATTTAATTTTGTCCAAATTTTATAACGCTGATCAAAATATCCTTACTTGAATCTTAAATTATATTATACAATCCAAATAAGACAATTTTATTTCCCTCGAAAATTAAAATTTTGGATTATACAAGATTTCCAAAAAGGCAATTTCATTACAGATCTTTTAATTCTAGCTGGAATTATAAATTATGTGACACTGGCAATACATCGCCATGGCAATAAATTACAAAATCCTAAAAATAATATAATAAAATAAAAAAAATAAAATAATAAAATAATAAGATAAAATAAAGAATATAACTAACTTGCACTTAGGGTGAAAAAATTTTTTGTAATTTTTGATATCAATAAAGTGACATGAATGATATAATATTTATAATGATTGTGATACAAAATTGTCATTAATAATATAATTTACATCTAAGCCATCTGTTTCAAAGAAAAATTTTACACCCACTATTATGTTATTTTTTAAAGTTTATAAGCATATATTTTTTCTGTTTCTCTAAAGTATTGTTTCCTAAAATAAAATTCTTATCAGTTATAATACCTATACAAAACTTTAAACTATTAACAAAACCATTTACAATGAAAAATATTGTCCAAATACAAATATAAATTTTTCTTATACTTTTGATCTGTTATTTAATTCTTATTATGATTCTTCATATAATAATTCTGATCTGTTCACAATTTATCAGTACAACTCTCCTAATCTATTAATATTTGAATTTTATGGTTCTTCATATAATTCTTCTGATCTATCCCTTGATCATAATATATATAATGAAACTCAAATAGGAAATAAAAGAATAGATATTCTAGAAGATGAAAATATATGTAGGTATTTTATTTTTTTTCTTATGGAAATATGATGTTTATCACATGATTTTTATTATTTTAATGTATTACAAAAAATAATTATATAAATTTATTTTTTTTTAAAGTACAAATCAAAAATTTTAAAATAGTGATTTTATTGATTAAATAATAGATGATTATTATGCATTACTACATCTCTTGTTCCATTCTATAATCTTTCTCATTCTCCTTATTTTCTTTATCTACACCCCTTAATGTTACATTTGCACTTTCTCCTAGTTTACTTAATAATACAAGTGTTTCCGCTACATCATTACTTGCCATCCTTGCTGCTACATTCTTCTCATAAATTCTAATATAATCAGACACTAAAAATATTATATAAGAAGTTACACTTTATAAGTATAACTAATACCTGATTTCTTTCAAAACATGCTTAAAAACTCTTCGTAATACCTCTCACCAAACCTTGTAATTCTTTCTTCTTTTCTTTTCACATAATTATCCATTAACTAATAAAATAATAGTTAAGATTAATTATTATAGTTGAGAGATAATAAGTTATGAAAGTTAATGAATATTTTATTTATATTGAAATCTCATACTAGACCTTGAAATTTTTTACTAACAGTGCTGCCCGAATATCTCATACCAAATTTCAAATTAATTTTACTTGCAAATTCTTTCCAAAAAAATTTTTTTTCTCTTAGTTCAAGAGAATGATAATATGCATTCGCCTTTTTCATTTATCAATTAACATTTGTAATTGATCTTTTTTCCACATATTGATAGTTTCTCAAAGAAAATTTTAATAAAAAATATTTGAATTTGATGAATTTAATAGAAAATTCAAAAATAACTATATTCTTAAATGGCTTCAAAGATAAAAAAATTATATTTTAGTCAGTTTATTTTTTGAATTTATTTTTATCAAATTAGTTATCTTATTTTTATTAAATGATATAACAAATTACTATGGTATTTAAATTGAAAAAAAAGTCTTTCTAAATCAACCTGATCATTTAATCTAAATTCTTACTGTGACATAACCTATAAATCCAATTAAAATATATATAATATACCCACGACATACCTGTGATAAATACTATAAATCTAATTAAAATACATGTAATATACCCATGACAAATACTATATAAATTCAATTAAAATATATATAATATTCCTATAGGTGCTGTCAGAATTAATTACAGCATATGGAGCTTATACCATAATATCATAATGCTGTAAATGTATTGTAATGTTAATCTGCAAAATGTAAAGATTAAATATTCAAAAAAAAATTAAACATCAATTGATATCAAGATTGGGCATTATTAATTTATAATTCAAGAGATTGTAGAATATTTGGATTTGCTAATTACTTATAGTTATATAAAATGCCATAATTGTAATTACAGCATTTTGACAGCACCTATAGATATTCCCATAAGAAAAAAAATAAAAATATCATACCTACATATATTTTAATCTCTTAGAATATCTATTCTTTCATTTTCTATTTGAGTTTCATTATATATCATGATCAAGGGATAGATCAAAAGAATCATATGAAAAACCATAAAATTCAAATATCGATAAGTCAGGAAAGTTGTATTGATAAATTGTAAACAAGTCAGAATCATTGTATGAAAAATCATAATAAGAATTGAATAACAGGTTAGAAGTATAGGAAAAATTTATATTTGTATTTAAACAATATTCACTGGTCAAAAACTGATCTATCTTACAGATATCTTATAAATATTGGATACCCAAAATGCAGAAAATCTGCTATACATCGGGTACCTAATATGTATACTATAGAATTAAAAAATACAATTTATTAATTATCTTGCTATCCAGTGATCATAAAAAGATGAAATATAGCTCATTCGATTCACCTCACTGAGACGTATCGAATGGTACTAATTTCACATTTCTAAGTGCGATAGATATCGAGATATTGTATTTTTTGTTTGTTTTTTTACAATTTATCAAATATCTCAGCATCTATCATACCTAAAAATGTGAAATTAGTACCATTCGATACATCTCAGTGAGGTGAATCGAATGAGTTATATTTCATCTTTTTATGATTACTGAATAGCAAGATAATTAATAAATTGTATTTTTTAATTCTATAGTATACATATTGGGTACCTGATGTATAGCAGATTTTCTGCATTTTGGGTACCTGATATTCATAAGATATCTGTAAGATAGATCAGTTTTTAACCAGTGATTTTCCATTGTAAGTGGTTTTGTTAATAGTTTAAAGTTTCATATAGATGTTATAATTGATAAGAATCTTATTTTAAAAAACAATACTTTAGGGAAACAGAAAAGATATATGCTTATAAATAGTGAAAAAATAAAATATCCTTTAGAAACCTTTAAAAAACAATATGCTAATGGGTGTGAAATTTTTCTTCGAAACAGATAGTTTAGATGTAAATTACATTATTTATATAAATAATGACAATTTTATATCACAATTGTTATAAATATTATATCATTTGCATATCAGGTGTTATTATTTTATTGACATCAAAAATTACAAAAAAAATTTTCACCCTAAATGCAAGTTAGTTATATTCTTTATTATTTTATTATTTTATTTTTTTTATTTTATTATATTATTTTTATATTATAAATTATCATTATTATTATATATTAATTTTGACAATAAAGAATGAATTTATTTTTACAAGTTACAATTAAAAAAAGATAAAGAACTTGAAATTGAAAATAGATTTCAAGAAATTTTGAAAATAGTTTAGGAGTTTTGAAAATAATTTAAGAGTTTTAAAATAATTTAGAATTATTTTAAACTAGTTCTAAATTCATGAGTTTATAAAGCTAACATTAGTAGGTTCTAGATGTAGATATCGGGATATATCTAAGGTAATTATATATTTTTTTTGTATTTTTTTTTTATTTACAGTAATGAACATTAATAGTATTTTTTTAGATTCAGCAAACTTTTAAACTTTAATTTTGAAGTATACCTAAATTTAATTTTTTTATTTTTTTATATCTAAGGAATGTTGTGATGACTATGTGACTTGAAGGTTTTACTACTTTATTTTATCAATGGAAAATAAAGAAAATATTAAAGATATTAAAAGATCAATATAGTTGTATAGTTGATCATAATGTTAAGGTAAAAAAGAACTTAAGAAGAAGAGTTAGTGTAAAAGTGCAAGAATTTTCTCTTTAAAATTAATATTTAATAAGATTATATTGTGGATTTCTCATTCAGTAACACATTTACTTAAAAGAAATGGCTAAAAGAATTAATAAAAGTTTTATATTTTATGTGTTAATATTTATTTTATTAAAATTGTAAAATTGGAAGAAAAAAGTCTCATATACATTAAAGGATTTGGAATGTATTTATATTTTTTTTTTACTCTATAAATTATTTTTTTAAATCTAATTTTTCTAAATTTTCTGCTACATGATTTTTACTATGCTATTATTAAATCATATGACTTATAAATTATATATTTTGCTGTGTCATATATTTATAAATTACATGGTTTTATTATGTCATATCTTTTATATATTACTAAACTATTTGTTTTTCTAAGTATTTTTACTATTTATCTTTATGATCTATCATTATATATCTTATTATTTTTATTTTCTAATTTCTTCTAACTATATTATATCATCACAATGTAACTAATATTTTGTTATTTTTTTTTTAGTAGGATTCAGAACTTCAAGTTTGAAACTTCAAAATTAAAAATCAGGAAATTGCTAAAAGTAAAGTTATTAATATAACTTTTTTTCTTTTTTGTAAAATTTTAGCTTTGGACTTCAATTTGACCTCAAAATTAAAGATTTATAGAGGAAATTTATCTTATTTTATTTTTTTTAATAAAACATTTTACTAATATTTCTTTTCTTTTCTTTTATAGGTTCTTTTGGATGGTATTTTGAAGTATACTTTTAAATTTTATTATTATTTTTTTAACAAAATATTAATAACTAATATTCCATTTTTTTTTGTAGAAATAGGTTTTCAGAATTTCAAAAGTAAATTTACTTTCATTTTTAAAGGTTTTTTCTTTAATAATTGTTTTTAATATTTCATTTATTTTTTGTTTTGTAGGTTCCAGAATTGAGTAATTCTAGATTTTGATATTCTTTTTTAAATCCTGTGACATGGATATATAGGATTTTGAAGTTAAGCTTTAATTCGCAATTCGCGATAAACAGAAAAATTGACATCGCTATTATATAATAATCAATGGGAATAATAATAATAATAATAAATACTAATACCAAGAATCTCTAACCGTTCTCAATTTAAATATAAATAAACAACCTAACCTTAACGTAAAACTAGTTTCTGTTGGCCAAATAGTATCCCAGTTGCATTATGCAGTGAATTCAAGAAAATGGTGAATTATGAGAGGCGATAGCAAGCTAGAAGAAAGTATACTTTTTTATCCCATTCGTATAGATTAGAAAACTGTTTTAAAATACAATAACAGATATTTTTATATAAATATAATAGAAGAAAATAAAAATAGTGAAGTACTACCAGGGTATAGATGTCAGTCTGAAAGTAAATTTAATGATGTTAAAGCAGCATCAAGTTATACTATGACAAGTTTATACCAACAAATTTTTTCTAATTCAAGAACAAAATTTTCTAGACCGTTAGTTTTAGGTTGGGATAATGATGAATTATTAAAAGCCTCATTAGAAAATATTTCTTTTCGAGTATTTGCTATTAAGGTCAATGATATTTTGGTATATATTACAAATATTAGTGTTTATAGATAAAAAAAGACAATAAAAAATTATTCCGCATTATTTATTGGTGAATATAGAAAGAAATGAAGTTTATTTGTTCAAACAATGTAACCTAAAAATTGTAAAATTTTAATATATCAAAAGGATCATAAGCCAATAATTTTTTTTGGTTTTATTCCAAAAGAAGCATGAAAAAATGTAGAATTTTATAAAAAATATTGTGGAATACAATTATTTAGCTTAGAATACCCAATGACACAAAATATTATCAACAAACAATATATTCCTACGTGTTTATCTATATTTTGGGATAATGAAATACTTTTGAATAATATTTTTAATTATAATTTGAGAAAACGAATATTTAGTAATATTAACTGGCAACAATTTTTTCAGCTTTGGCTTACACAAAAAAGTACAATTATTGAATTACATGGGATGCTAAAAAAATATATCCGCCAGATTATTTATATGATAAACGTAAACTTCAAGTATGGCGTGCAATACTAAGGACTACTGGATATATAGAAGTTACTCCATTTTTTAAAGATCAATTAGAGGTAATGTAATATATTCGTTAATAATTATTGATTTTTATTATATTCAAATTAAACCAAATATTTTACCAAATTTAATATGAATTTTGGTCACGAAATTCTAACTCATTAATAGATTAAAATATCTTAGAAATTCTATATTATAATGGATTTCTAAATGCTATTCCAACAAATGTATTTAATTCAAGTAATCAATTCTGAAAATGCTTTTAAAAATTACGAGAAGAAAATACAACAGGTCATGATGGAAAAATACGAATTTTGTTAATTATTGCAAATAATTTTGGATACGAAGAACTTCAAAAAAATCTCAAAGTAATTGAAATAATTACTTACAATAAGATTTACTATCATAAATTAACAACTAAAAGAGTTATACTATAAATAGGTTTCATTTAAAATAATAGTAAAAGCTAAACATCACTATAATATTAATGGTTCAGGATGTGCAGTAATAGATAAACCCATTATTACACAAGTTCAAACTACAGAAGAAATGGAAAAACAATTTCAGAATTTTTTTCTGATAAAAATATTGTAAATTTGAGTTCTTATAGAGTAGATACAAAAACTAGTGAACTGCTTAAATATCTAAAAGATCAAAAAAAAACCTTATGGCAAAAATTTTTTGAGTTGTATCCTACTGGTATTAAACGAACAAATGTTTGAAAGATTGACTTTATGTGTATAGAAAAGATCTGGAAGGTTTGTGTGGTATCTGTACTAAATATGAATATAGCATATTTGATTATCTAAGAATTTTAATAACAGAAAGAATAAGTGAAAAAAAGCAACAGGTAAATAATATAATTTTTTTTAATAATATTTTAGTTAGTTTGGGTATAAAAAAATATATTTTTTTTATATTACAAAATAAAATTATTAATAAAAGGGAAATACTTTTAAAATTATCATTTATTTATATTATTTGAAGCTATAATTAATAAAAATAAAAATAAAATATTCAATAATAACAAATATTCAAAATATATTATTAGAATCAACTAATTATAGAACTTGAATCTATTCATTAGCATTTAAAGCATGAATATGAAAAAGAACTTCAAATAGATTGCTTAGGACAATCTTATCACATTGAATGTCTTGAACATTGCCTTTCATATACTGATCAAAAACTGATCTATCTTACAGATATCTTATAGATATCTTATAAATATCAGGTACCCAAAATGCAGAAAATCTGCTATACATCGGGTACCCAATATGTATACTATAGAATTAAAAAATATAATTTATTAATTATCTCCCTATCCAGTAATCATAAAAAGATGAAATATAGCTCATTAGATTTGCCTCACTGAGACGTATCGAATGGTACTAATTTTGCATTTCTAGGTGTGATAAATATCAAGATATTGCATTTTTTGTTTATTTTTTACGATTTATCAAATATCTCAGCATCTATTATACCTAGAAATACGAAATTAGTACCATTCGATATGTCTCAGTGAGACAAATCGAATGAGCTATATTTCATAATTTTATGATCACTAGATAGTGAGATAATTAATAAATTGTATTTTTTAATTCTATAGTATACATATTGGGTACTCGATATATAGCAGATTTTCTGCATTTTAGGTACCCGATATTTATAAGATATTTGTAAGATATCTGTAAGATAGATCAGTTTTTGATCAGTGATATACTTTTGGAGAATATAATAAATCCCACTTATCTAATTGCAATCAATGTAATAAAGTGTCAGAATTTTTTTATCAATTAGTTTATATCATGCCAGATGATTTTGAGCGAATTATGAAAAATTGAAAAAAACTTCAATATTTCTGGTCTCATTAAGTAAGAAAAACATACCTCAACGCTTAACTTAATGCAAATTTGCTCTCTTTTGATGAAAAAGATAACATTATTATAGTAGATTATAAAATGAAATTCTACCAAAATCAGCACGAAAGGTAAAATCAGATTTTTATAAGAAATCTAAATGGACATTATACACAATGTTAGTATATACAAAAGCAAATAATTACGAATTAGAAATAAAGGTCTTTAATCATTAGTCCTCGGACACCGTTCAAGATGCATTATTTACAGCTTCATGTTTTGAAGTTGTCTTTAATTCATTTGAAAAAAAACCAAAATAGGTAAGAATCCTATCTGATAATAGCTCACACTATCATTGTGCTGAATTAATGATCATGATTACAAACTGGAAATTCTAGTATGATGTGAAAATTCAAAGTTGGATTTTTTTAGAGACAGAAGAAGCCAAAACAATGATTGATTCACATCATATACAGGTTACTAGTATAATTGTTGTGTTGGTAAATTATAATTGTAACTTACAAATCTTTTATCATGGCTTTTTAGATTTCTTATATGATCAAGTGGTATATTAGGCTGAAATATGATATATATAAAGGTCAAGACATAGAAGTAGCAATCAAAGGTATTAGAGGAGCAACAGTTGCAAACATTGAACCAGATCAAAAGGAAAGAAGAAAAAATCTGTAATGACTGGTATCTCCAACTGGTTCAAATTTAAGTAGCCTATTAAAGGAGAATTCAATGATTTTATATGTGTTCGAGCTCTTTCTAACTTTGGAAGATGGAATGATTTCTTTCCTTCTACTATTTGTAAATCAATGAAAGGTGATGAGCAATCTCAACCAAATCCATCAATTTCTACACTTACAAATCTAACTTCTAAATGGATAATTCCAATACCATCAATAAACAAGAACAATAATTCCCAAAATGAAATAGCTAAACTAATTAGGTCAACAAAGGATAATATTAAAGAGGAGTTAAAAAGAAGGTCTCTACTTTATGATGAAAAAGAAAATAGGCAAGAGTTAATTACCAGTTTAAAAGAAAATATTGCATGTAAAATGATAAATAAAATAGTAGATAACAAAACTATTTATTTTTTTTGCAAATTAATTTGCAATAAAATTCAACTTAGTTCACTTTTCGTTATATAGAAGCAAAAAAAGTAATTGATATAGTGAAAAATAATCACACTATAGAGTCAATAATGAAGAAAGGAAAGGGGAAAAAAAGGAAAAGAGAAATAGAAAGGAAAGCGAGTAAGTGCAGCTATCTTAAAAAAGAGAAAATATCATGATATTTTTTCGCAATAATAATATTAGATATTGTTATATGATTTCTTTAGAAATAACTATTTTCAAATTGGTTGGCTTTAAAAGAGAATTAGAAATATGGGAAAAAAGGTGGTAGGAAACACATATCTGAAGAAGTACTGAAATTATTAAAAGGTTTTTTTCATGCCAGTGATGCCCATAAAAGCGAGCGATATTTTGCAAAAAAAATGCTTGAAGCTCTATGAAAAAAAGTAGAAACGGATGAGTTAGAAGAGATTGATATATCAAAATTAAAAACTATTGAAAACTGGATTAATCAGTATTCCCACCAATATAAGAAAGCAATGGCCAAAACTTGGCCAAATATCAATAATAACTGCTTATAATACCTTTATTTGACATCTAAGTGGGTTTAAGTTACTTTTTTTCATTTTTTTTTACTTTTAGATTTTTGTAATTTTACAGTTTGGACCTATAATCCTGAGCCGCCAGGTGTTTGCGCAAAATCTGTTAAATAAAATGGGTGTTTTTTTTAACAAAACGAATAATTTAGATTTTAAGTGACATTTTTCATTATACACATTTAGTACATTTTATCATTAATTTAGGAGTTTATATTACACAATTGCGGTATTTTTTGTAATTAATTATGTAAAATTGCCATAATTGACATTATGCATATTCTTTCCATTTCTGGTAAATTGCGAATTAAAATATTTTTTTATTGTATTTAACTGTTAACAAAATATTAATAATTAACGTTTATTTAGATAAGAAAACTTCGAAGATAAATAAATACCTTTAAAAATATTTTTTTATTATTTTTTCAATGAAATGTTAAACTAACATTTTGATTTTTTTCTTTATAGGTTTCCAGGTATTGGTATTATAAATTTTAAAAGTTAATTTCAAAAAAATATATTTTTTTTTTGTTTTTCTTAATGAAATTTTTTTCTAATATTTTGTTAGTTTCTTTTTTTAGATTTTAATATTTTTTACAGCTTTTTTGAAAGTAAATAATACCCTCAAAGATTTGTTTCTTTTTTAACAAAACATTAACTAACGCTTCGCTTTTCTTTTGTAGATTCTGCACGTGATATTACAAATTGAAGGTATATAATACCTTCAAAAAATTTTTTGTTTTTAACAAAATGTTACTAATGTTTTGTTATTTTTTTATAGGTTTTTCCAGGTGGATTATAGGATTTCAATAATATAATACCTTCAAATTTTTTTTAATTTCTTTTTTAATAAATATTAGTAACTAACGTTATTGTTTCTTTTCTTTATAGGCATGAGTATATGGAATTTCAACGAAAATATCTTTAATTTTTTTTTTACTAATGTTTATTTTTTTTTCTTTGTAAGTTATGGATGTGAATATTGTGAAATTTTGAAGGTAAATAAATACCTTCAAAAATTTTTTTTTTTATTATTTAATTAATAACTGATATTTTGTTTTTTTTCTTTATAGGTTCAGGTGAGGATATTAAGGATTTTGAAAATATATACCTTTGAAATTTTTTTTCATTTATATCTTCTTTTAGGATAAATATGAATATAAAAGAATTTTAAAGGCATTATTTAATCTTTAAAAACCATCTTTTTTTATTAGTTTAAACAAAATATTAACTAATATTTATTTTTTTTCTTTTAGTTTTAAAGTGGTTATTGCAGATTTCAAAAGTATAACACCTTTGAAATTTTTTTTATATATTTTTTAAGAACTTCAGTTCTTTTTTTTTTGTAGATTTTTGGAGTTAGTATTGTAGATTCAAAGGTAATGCTTTGAATTTCTTCTTGTTCATAGTTTTTATATTTTACTAATATTTTTTTATTTTTATAGGGTTTAATAGTTGTTTATTGAAATCAAACCAACTGGAATTATATCCAAACTATTAACAACATATAAAAAAAAAATCAAAGAATAGGAACTTAGTTTTTTTGTATTTAATAATATTATATAAACTAATTTTTAATTTGTAAATATATTTGACTATAATTAATAAATTAATAAAGCATAAATTACATTATATAATTGAAAAGTGATATATATAAAATGTATAACTAAAATATTTTGCAGATTAATGATAAAATTTCTGCATAGATTTTTGGGTTCTTAAAGTTTTGCACAGGTCTTTATTTTTTTTTTGTATCTCATAGTAATAGGATTGCAAAATTTTACAAATCTTTATGGTGCTGATCAGTGCAGATTTGCACCTTAAAAAATTTGCTGATAAAATATATATATAAATTTGATTAATATTACAACTAAACTGACTTATGACTTTTTATATCTAAAAAGTATTATTTGCAAATTCTTATCTTTAAGGATATATACTATCACTCACATTACTTGCATTACTCAAAGTAACGTTAAAAGATCACTTTTAATCTTTCAAGATATAGTTGATAATAATGACTCTTTTGATTCTTTTAGTCTTTTTTTTTCAGAAAATCATCAGGAAGTTTTGGAGGTATTGATATGATATATCAAAAAATGCATTGAATAACACTATTAGTTGTTTAATATGTTGTAAAATACCTGTATACTGGAATTTATCAATACATGCAGTTAACATACACGTTTTTCTATACCAACAGTTATTAAACACATTATACACTGTTGCGCAACACCCATATATCAACGTCACTTAATATTTTTTTAATATATAAATAATTATAATAAATAGTTATTATATAATTATAAGGATTTTGTAATTTATCGACCGGTCGATGCATCGACCCCTTCACGTGATTCATAATTCCGGCCGGAATTAAATAATCTGCAACTAAATTGCCTTTTTAGGAATCTTGCATAACCCAAAAATTTCAATTTTCGAGAGAAACAAAATTGCCTTTTTTTTTGGATTGTGTAACGTTACCTAANATCCAAATAAGGATATTTTGGCCAGCGTTATAAAATTTGGGCAAAATTAAACATGTGATGAATAACATGTGACAAATAGTATTTATCATACCGAAAAAATTCTAAGTCCCTAGAATAAATAGTAAAAATGGAAAANTACGNTGTGANGCGNAGGGTGACAAATTATTATATAGATATGTCATGTGATATAATATGTCACGTGACAGGGTCGATGCATCGACCAGTCGATAAATTACTTTTTTCTAATTATAATTTTATTTATTTTAAATTTACTTATCTAATAAATATATTAAAAAATAATTTTTTATAAATTATAATTAAAATTTTATTAAAATTTATTAAAAATCTTTAAAATCAGATCTGGATTATTATATTGGCTAATATTAAACATAATTTTGGCCAAATTCAAAAATAATTCAAGCCAATTAGTTTCAGAAATTTTTTTTTTTAAAATCTCTTACTATTAATACATCCTTTTTTTATTACTATGAATGGATGGAGAAAACAGCAATGATTCTTTCCCTGTAGATACTAATGACCTTTACTAATCCATAGAGGAGGGGCTTTTCGCAAGATTGATTAAAAAAAAAAATTGAAATTAAAAAAAGAAAAAAAATGAAAAAAAGCTCATTTTATATTTTTTTTGTATTATGTGTATTATATAATATGAGCTGCAGTTTATTTTAAAAAAAAATAACTGTGTATTGCACTTATTAATTAAGTCGCAGCTGCAGTTTATTTTATAGTTAATTATTTATTTAAACCTTAAATCAGCAATTTTTAATCGCCATTTGAACTTTGTTCTAGAAATTGAGAAATAGTAAGTTTCTTCGCAAAACTTACCATTTTTTTTCAATTTTTTTTAAAGAAATGTTTCTAATATTTCTTTTTTTTCTTTTGTAGGTCTCTTAGTTTTCAGTCCAATACTGAAAAGTGGAAACTGGTAAGTTTTTTTATGAAATTTACCATTTTTTATTTGTTTTTTTTAGAAATGCTTATTAATGTTTCTTTTTTTATTGTAGGTTCTCTGAGCTTTTTGGTTTGAATTGGGAAGGGAAAATGATAAGTTTCTTTATAAAATTTATTATTTTTTTCATTTTTTTTAAAGAAACATTTCTAATGTTTCTTTTTTTTTTGTAAATTCTTCGAACTCTTTAGTTCAGAATGAAAAGGGAAAACGGTAAATTTTTTTGTGAAACTTATCATTTTTTTTCATTTTTTTTTTAAAAAACATTTTTAACATTTCTTTTTTTTTCTTTTGTAGGTCTTTCAATTTTCAGTCTGATACTGAAAAGTGGGAACCAGTAAGTTTTTTCATGAAACTTACTATTTTTTTTTGTTTTTTTTTAGAAACGCTTATTAACATTTCTTTTTTTTATTGTAGGTTCTCCAAGCTTTTCAGTCCAGACTGGAAGGGAAAATGGTAAGTTTCTTTGTAAAACTTATCATTTTTTTCATTTTATTTTAAAGAAATATTTTTAATGTTTCTTTTTTTCTTTTCTTGTAGTTTCTCTATACTTTTGGGTTAATACTGGAATTAGAAAAAATAAGTTTCTCAAGTTTCTTTGGAAAACTTGTCATTATTACAGACACTTGCCATCTGTCTTGACTAAAATTAGTACTTAGTTTATTAATATACTTAGTTTAGATTTATAACTCCTTTAAAATTCAACTTTTATTTCTTAAGTGAACCATAAACATATTCAAAATAATCTTTAATGTTTTATTTTATTCTTATTATTTAATTATAAGCCAAAAAGACTGCAGATTAAAGTTAAATTCCAGCCTTTTTATACAATTTAATATTTCACTAAACTATATTTCACTAAACTATTTGTGATACTATAAATCCCCTTTTTTTATGTTGATTCTATGTTCCTTCCTATGTTCTATAATATTCTACCGTATTTTAATCATGTGTTAAGTCATGTGCTATCTAAAATATAAACTAAACTATAAAACTATTTAAGATATAATAATATTAAACACTCTAACAGTAATCTTTACATAATCTATCCCATGTCTTTAGTTACACCATATTTTTTTTGGTTTTCTTTTATTAGAAATATTTCTAATATTTTCTTTCTTTTTTTTATAGGTTCTCTTGGCTTTCAGATTAGTATGTGAAATTGGGGAACGATAAGTTTCTTCGTAGAACTTACTATTTTTTTTCTTTTTTTTTAGAAATGCTTTCTAACAGTTTTTTTTCTTTTCTTGTAGACTCTCCTTCAGTTTGAGCACTTGGAATTAAAAAATGGTAAGTTTCGTAATAAAACTTACCATTCTTTTTTTTTGTTTTTTTTAAATAGAAACATTTCTAATGTTTCTTCTTTTTTCTTTTTGTATATTCTTGGATTTCATTTCAGATATGAAAGTTTCTTCATGAAATTCCCATCTGATACATTTACTTAAAAATCATTAGTAAAAATGGTACTAGTATTTCTTTTTTTTTTTGTAGAATCAGGCTTTTTTTGATTTCAGCTTGGAAATCTGATAAGTTTTAAAATCAAAATTTTGAAACTTTTTTTTCAGAACATAAGTTTCATAACAAAACTTCATTTTTTTTGTTTTTTAAGAAACGTTCTAACTGAATATTTTTTCTTTTTGTAGGTTTGCTTCTGGACTTGGAAAGTTAAAACGTAAATTTTGTAATATTTATTTCATTATGAAACTTCATTTTTTTGGGTTTTTTCTTTAAGAAATATTCTAACTAAATGTTCTTTTTTTATAGATTTAGCTCTGAGAATTCAGAATTGAAAAAGAAACGTAAGTTTTATAATGAATTACTTTATTATAAACTTCATTTTTTCATTTTTTTTTCTATATTAGAAATATTTTAATTGACCATTTCTTCTTTTTTATAGTTTGCTTCTGTGAATTGGGATTGAAAACGTAAGTTTTATAACGTCCATTTTGTTACGAAACTTCATTTTTTTTGGTTTTTTTATTTTAAGAAATATTCTAATTGAATGTTTCTTCTTTTTTTTGTAAATTCAGCTCTGAAAATTTGAAAATAAAAATGAAAACATAAGTTTCATAATGAATTACATTATTACGAACTTCATTTTTTCATTTTTTCTTTCTTTATTAGAAATGTTCTAATTAACTATTTCTTCTTTTTTTTTGTAGATTCAGCTTTGAAAATAAAAATAGAAACATAAGTTTTGTAATATTCATTTCATTACAAGCTTCATTTTTTTACTTTGTGTAAAAACATTCTAACTGAATATTTCTTCTTTTCTTTTGTAGATTTGACTCTAAAAATAGAAATAGAAACATAAGTTTCATAATGTTCATTTCATTACAAGCTTCATTTTTTATTTTTTTTTTTATATAGATACATTCTAACTGAATATTTCTCTTTTTTTTGTCCTGGACTTAAAAAACTGAAATGTAAGTTTTATAATGAATGTTTTATTACAAAACTTCATTTTTTCATTTTTTTTTTGTTAGAAACGTTCTAACTGAATGTTTTTCTTTTTTTTTGTAGATTCAGTTTGTTTCTTGAAATTTGGATTTTTGAAAATTGAAAATGTAAGTTTTGCAACTTAGCTGCGAAACTTAGTTACTTTTTTGTAAGTTCTGAATTTAGGTATTAGAAATTGAATAATTAGTTAGTATAGCATAGTTAGTATATTTAAGAAGAACTGTTTATAATTTAATACATTTTTAATAAATGAATATAGTTTAAATATAATAAAATCAATTAATAATACTTTTATTTATTAAATGTAATTAATATATGCTAAAATTTGTATTGTTATATGCATTTTTCAATTAACTTAGTGTTGTTATATATATGTATTTTTAAACTGCCATTATTTTACTGTATATTGTTATACAGTCGTCTCCCTATATAATCACACCCCTTGGAACTAAAAAAAAAAGGTGTGATTATAAAAAACCTATATGATGTAACTATAGATGAGGTTTTTTTAATAATATTATTAGTAACTTGGGCCAAGCATAAATGTGCTTATAAGAGGGAAGTGTGATTAAATAGAAGATGCCTATAGAGAGGGATGACTGTACACCTAAAAATGTATTACATAACACATTTTTAATTACGATAGTTGACAAAGAGTTCATTGTGCAACACTTTTTGGTGTTGAGCAACACATGATGTATATTGATATATTATACGCCTATTCAAAACTTCCTGATATCATGATAGATATCAATGCCAGTAATACCCAAAGAAGTTCACTTGATTTTTTTTTTGATAGAAATAATTAAAGATAATAATGATTATAATATTGATCCTTTATCTATTAGCAAAGAATTTTCTCTACTACTTATAAAGAAATTATCATCAAAATCATAACTCAAAGATCTTTATTTGAAAAATAAAGATTTTAATTATACTATATGATAATTAACAATTGGAACCTTGATGAATAAAGAAACCTGAATGAACTAAAGATAAGTTTGTTCTTTTATTTATTTTTATTTTTTTTTTACTTGAAGGAATATAACTAATGTTTTCCTTTTCTTTTTTTTAGAAAATCTGAATGAACAAATAACTGGGAACTTGGATGAATGTAAGTTTATTTTTTTTTTACTTTATTAATTATTAGGAAATGTAATTAACGTTTCTCTTTTCTCTTTTTTTTTAGGAAACTGGATAAACAGATGAAGTTGAACGACTGGGATCTTAGACGAACGTAAGTTCATTCTTTTTTTATTTTATTAATTATTAGGAAAAGTAATTAATATTTCCTTTTCTCTTTCTTTTAGAAAATTGAACAAATAGATGAAACTGAATGAACAGAACTTGAATGAACGAACTAAGAGGTAAGTTTGTTTATTTTTTTTCTTTTTTTTCTTTTAGGAAATGTAATTAATATTTCACTTTTTTTTTTAGAAAACTGAATGAATGGATGAAGCTGAATAAATAGAACTTAAACAAATGAACTAAAAGGTTAGTTTGTTTATTTTTCATTTTTTTTATTTTTGAAAAATGTAATTAATGTCTCCCTTCTCTTTTTTTTAGGAAACCAAATGAATGGACAAAACTAAATGAATGGAACTTGAATAAATAAACTAAAAAATTAGTTCATTTATTTNTTTTCATTTTTTTACTTTTAAAGAATGTAATTAATGTTATTCTTCTCTTTTTTTTAGAAAACTAAATAAATAATTAGATTTAAATCAGTTCAGTTTCAGATTTGAATCAGTTTTAGTTCAGTTCAGTTTCAGATTAATTAGATCCAAATCAGTTCAGTTCAAATCTAAATCAGTTTCAGATCAGTTCAGATCAGATCTAGTCAGATTCAGATTAGTTCAGATTTGTTTCAGACTGGATTTAAATCATATTAGATTTAAATCAAATCTGATTTGAACCGATCTGTTCAGAATACTATATATAATACTTATACCTAAAAAACAGTATTGATTTTACTAAATACTGTATATTGAATAATACTTAATTTGATAAATAAATGAAAAACCTAATATTTTTTTAATTATCTAATAAATATCTTTAGAACTTTTTGTTAAAAAAAATATTTTTTTTTTAATATATTAATTGCCAATTCACATATATAAATAGATAGAAATTTTATATAATTATTGCAAAATTCTAATTTTTAATTAAAATAAGTGCATTTTAAATCTCATATTTTCCAAATAATTGTATTCTAAAGTTCAAAAGATTACTATATTTAAAAACTTATAAATATTCTAAATTTAGATTTTTTATTATGCTTCTTTTTTTGTGAGATTGGTAACATTTCTATTAAGTAAATTTTATTAAAAGTCCAGAGGAATTTAAGAATAAAATTATATATTTTTTTCTATCAATTTGGTTATTTTGAAAGAAATAAAATTGCTAGGCCCCAAATTTCTTAAATTATATTAATTTTAGTATATTAATCATTTTCAGCTTTGTGTGCAACCCAGAATACATAAAATCGGCCAATCACGTGACTTAACATTTTCTTTAAAACACCGCTTTTTCGGAGTTGCTTCAATTTTGTTAACTTATTCGCTATAAACGATGGCCGAAATTCAAATGCAAACCGATGTCCCCACGCCCCAAGATGGTTCAGAAGCGGCAAATAAGGATTGGTACGGTCGCTGGTCCCATCTTTACAAAATTTTAGACCGCCGTGGTCCTTTTGCTGATCCAAGTTTTACTCCTGGTCACGGCGATGTATTGGACTCTAGTTTTATTTTCCTACGTGTTTTTTCCCGGTAGTTTTCCCGATTTATCAATATTTAAAGATCAATTAACCTTTCTAACTATTTTCTTTAAATATAGGAAATATTACTCAATAACTGTAGAGTTCTCGTCATTGGAGCTGGTGGTTTAGGCTGTGAAATCCTTAAAAATTTGGTACTTTCTGGTTTTAAGAACATTGAAGTGATAGATATGGACATTATTGATGTTTCAAATTTAAATAGACAATTCTTGTTTAGGTAACTATATGTTTGTTTTGGTATAAAATTTTTTATTTTTCTAATTAAAATTCTTATCTCATATATTAGACCTTCAGACGTCGGTAAACCAAAAGCTAAAGTAGCTGCGGAATTTATCATGAAACGTGTTGCCGATGTAAAAGTTACCTAGTAAGTATTGTCTTTATAACTAAATTCATTTCCGAAAAAAACATGATTTGTGATTTATTTCTTAATTTTATATACTTATAGTTATCATGGAAAGATTCAAGATAAGGACGATGATTATTATCTTGGATTTCAACTTATTATTTGTGGCTTAGATTCCGTTGAGGCGCGTAGATGGATAAACGCTACTCTTGTGAATCTTGTCGGTGATGAACCGGAAAGAATTAGAGTATTGGTTGACGGAGGAACTGAAGGTAAGATGCATAACCTTAATCGTTATTTATATCATAAATTATTAACTTGCTTAATTAGGTTTCAAGGGCCAAGCTAGAGTTATCATTCCAACCATAACATCATGTTATGAGTGTTCTCTTGACATGTTGGGTAAACAGAAAACTTTCCCTATCTGTACTATTGCTAATACGCCAAGATTGCCTGAACATTGTATTGAGTGGGCATCAGTTATACATTGGCCAAAAATACGACCAGGTTAGATTCTCATTTTGCATTTTATGTGATGATTTAGTGAAATTTATTTGAATATGTGAATACAATTTTTTTAATATTCCTAGATATTAAAATGGACACGGATGATCCAACGCATATACAATGGTTATATGAGATAGCATTGGAAAGAGCGAAAGAATTTAACATTACAGGTGTTACTTACTCGCTCACTCAGGGTGTTGTAAAAAATATTATTCCGGCAATCGCTTCTACCAATGCTATAATTGCAGGTATAAACCTTAACGAGTCACATTTTAATTATGAATAATGCGATATTGATTTATCTTTTCATCGTAATAGCCTCATGTTGTAACGAGGCATTTAAACTTATCACTACCGCTCAGCCATATCTTAACAACTACATGATGTATACTGGCAATGAAGGATTATACACTTATACGTTTGAGCATCAGAAGAAGCCAGATTGTCCTGTATGTGGAAATGAACGGGTCACAATGGAGATCAACAAAGAAATGACCGTTGAAGATTTTATTGAATATCTCAAGGAGAGACAAGAAATGTAAGTCTTTTCTTTTTTGTTGGATTATAATAATTTTTTTAATATTAATAATGTGTATATATATTTATTTAATAGTCAACTTAAAAGACCAAGCTTATCACATGCCACTACCGGTGAAAAAATTTATTGGCAATCGCCACCGCTCTTTGAACAAAGAACCAGACCAAATCTTGAAAAGATGTTGATAGAAATGGTAGAACAAGGAGATGAAATAACTGTAACGGATACTACTTTACCATTTTCACTACAGATTGTTATTTCCTACACCTAAAGCAATGCAGTATTACATATAGTTTATTAATAGATGTCCTAGTAATAATACTAACGGATTTTATATTTCTAATATTTTCATTTTTGATAACTAGTTTTTATTAAATATAAGGAAAGGAATGGTAATATATTAATTTATATCTACGTACTTTCTTACAAGTTTCATCTAATTATTATTTTGCAGCAGTAAATATGAATATTACGTAAAATCAGCCGAAATGCTTTTAAATTGAAAACCTCACACAACTAACCATTTCATAATTTAAATCGTGACAACTGAGTGATCGCCTTATGGTTCCAACAATATGCCTTTTTTAATGCTCTTTATTATAATCTACTTTAGATGTAGCTGTTAAATCTAGATCGAAGTAATAGTTATTTATCCATGAAGATTTTCATTCAGGAAAGTAGTGAGACATTTGTATATGATATAAACTATCTTTGAAAAAAAATACATAAAAAATAACAATAGTAAATAAACCAAAAATTATTTAATGATCAAAAAACTATGCTGCAAATAAATCATAATTATTGACTTTAAAAGTAGCCAACATCCTTTTAAATTCTTCAAGTCCAACTTGAATATTTCCTTCTTGAGCAGTTTGTCTACTGCTACTAGTAGCACCAATCAAAATTGGAATATTATAAGTAATAACGATATCAGTATCATAATTTGGGAATCTAAATACTGCCAGATAAATGCTTACTAAATTATGAGCATTTAGATCTGTTTCGTTAAATTTTGCTACGGATTGTTGACCTGTACAAAAGTACATTGGTGTATTAGGTCTATTTAACATGGATTAAAAATATTTAATCAGAAAAAAATCGTAATTATCCAAAAAAAAAAGTTAGGATTCATTTACATACGGAAGGTTTGGAACTTCCTGTGAAGTTAATTGAGTAATTTTGTGTATGATACTGAAATCTTCTGCTTTATTATCAGTAGCAACCGAGTCAAAATGATATCTAAAAAAAAAGAAAAAATAATAATAAAATTATAAATAAAAACTTCATTTTTAAATCTTTACTTTTTAAGTAATCATACCTTGCGACATCTTCATTCGCAGCTTGATGAACAAATTGTAATATTTCAATAATAATACTTTGATCTGTATTCACATCTGTGAATACTTCTTGATTATCTGGTACATTTCTAACATCACTAAAATCAATTTAAAGAAAACTAAATAATAATTATAATAATTTAAAATTAATTGAGTCGAATGAAAATTTCAAAAAAATTACCTAACGTCTCCAAAAGAAGGAGGAATATACATGGAAATAGCACCACCAAATAATTCTCTAGCCATTATTCAATTTTTTTAATTTTTCCAGTAATATGACATAACCAACAAAAAAAGTCCCTAGGGAAAAAAAGGTCCTTAAGAAAGAAAGAACAAACTATTTAATTTATATTTTACATTACAATTATGCGCAGCAATTATAGTGTAAAATTCAACTGCGCATATTATCATTGCAAAGTGGTATAAATTATGATTTGTATTTCATCATCAATACTACGCGACAAAATGAACGTGCGCAGTAAATTTTAGGAATACCGCAGAAACCTTAATATGTGTAACGGGATAATCGTTTACACTTTTCTTTTTATGATAAAGAGGTTTAAGAACAAGAGTTACGGTTAATAGAATCCTGGTGTATTTTGTGTTGATATAAATGGGATTTCATTCTTTAATTTTTGTGATCATTCTGTTGACTGGACACGAAATCAACAAAAATTATAATAAGTTGCCATATGACACGCCATTTCAGACAAAAGGGGAGATCTTTTTCCATTTTGACGAATCATGTCTTTTTGTATTGAATCGATCCAAAAATCGGCTTAATTGCGTAATGAAGTGTCCATAGACCGGGAATTGTGTTTTGAAATTCATATGCTATTCTAAATTTGGTTATAAATAATGTGAAAATTTTTTAGGTCTGAAAATTACGTAGAGTGGCTTGTATCAAATTTTTTCGATTTCAAGTAAAATTATTTCGCGATGGAAAAATTTAGTTTCGATTTTAAAGCACCAGGTACACCGTATAAAGAATTTGTACTTGCCTTCTCCTGGGCCGTTTATACATTTGAACAATATTTAAGGTATTAATCTTTTATTGTAGATCTATTTTCCCAAAATTTTGATTCTCACCCTTTTTAATATTCATAGCGTTCGTCAGTATCGTAAACTTCGTGAACCAAATCCACCAAAGTCCCTACAGAATATTGAAGAAGTTCGAGAAAAATTTCAAAAAACACAAGAGTATGGTCTTGATAAAGCAAAGTTTGAGTTTGTGTCAAGTTTGTTTGGGCAAATTCAAAGCACGTGGGTTATCGTGTGGGATATCCTTCCATGGTTATGGAACCTATCTGGAGAATGGTTGACATACGCTGGATATGGGACCGATTATGAGGTTTTTTTTTTAATTTTCAGTGTTTACTCAACCTCCTATATTCATCCAAATCATGGCAAGAATAATTTATTAATAATGTTTATTTTTCGTAGATAACGCAATCATTGATTTTCACCGTAACAATGACACTTATGTCATATCTTATATCACTTCCTCTAAGTCTTTACTTTACCTTTGTTATCGAAGAACGTCATGGTTTTAACAAAATGACTTTAAGGTTATTTTTCATGGACATGATTAAAGGATTTTTGATTGCCGGTGTTATAGGACTTCCGATTTTAGCTTTAGTTTTGCAAATTATCAAATGGAGTGGTGAAAATTTCTATTTCTACGTTTGGATATTTATGTAAGTTCGAATCTTTAATATTTAATAATTTATACATAAGTTAAACCTAATTTATGTTTTTTTTCTCTTAGGATAATTTTTAGTTTCATATTACTTACCATTTACCCGACACTTATTCAACCTTTGTTTAACAAAGTAACACTACTTCCGGATGGTGAACTCCGTGAACAAATTGAAGCATTAGCTTCTCGTATTAAATTCCCTCTTAAAAAATTATATGTAATAGATGGTAGCAAAAGATCAGGGCATTCTAATGCCTATTTTTACGGATTTTTTAAAAATAAGCGAATTGTTTTATACGATACTTTAATAGAACAAGCTGATAACGGGGAAATATTGGCTATTGTCGGTAGGCCTTATAACATTAAGCAGATGTTTGCGATTTTATTTTGTTGATTTGATTGAATCATTAACATCCGGAAACTTTTTCATAGGTCATGAATTAGGACATTGGCATCTAAATCATACCGTAAAAGTTCTTATTATTCTCCAGATTCACAATCTTATCCTTTTCTTTGTATTTTCTCAATTTATCAACAACATAGCACTTTATAGATCATTTGGTTTTGAAACACAGCCAACATTAATTGGATTTATGTTGTTTCAATTTATTTACGCACCCGTTGAGAATGTTGTTTCATTTTTGATGAATATTCTAAGTAGAAAACATGAATTTGAAGCTGGTAACTATTTCACAATACTTTTCTCATAAGTGTATATTTTACATTATTTACATATACTCTCATTTCGTTTTCTGTTAGATTCTTTCGCAAAGAAATTAGGCTATGGAACACAACTACGTTCAGGTTTAATCAAAATTCAATTGAAAAATTTAGGAAATCTAAATAATGATCCATGGTATTCAGCATATCATTTTTCGCATCCACCCCTTCCAGAAAGATTAAACGCAATAGAAAAAACTGATTGAAGTAAAGAGAGAAAATTTTCAATTCATGCAAAATAACAGCAATAATAATTTCATTTCATTACTCAAAGATCATAACATTAAGGTCAATCCTACTATATTTTCATTTAAATATAATTATTTTTTTTCTTTATTTATAAAGACCCTTTTGTGCTGGGAACGTCATTTGTCCCAGTCCTTTCAATTGCTTGTCTTATTGCTACGGCGAGAGCCTTAAAAGAGGATTCCGCCCTATAAAAATAAATTGTGTTTAGAAAATCCAATTTTATAGAGCAGCAGTTCTTTTTTATTTACCTGTGATGATCATTCTTTCCTTTCAATACATCAATATGTAATGTAATTCCTGCAGATGTGGCAAAAGATGACAAAACATGGGGGATCATTTCAGTAGAAAGTTCTCCAATTTTTTCACGTTTTAATTCTAAATTAATATCCGCAAATGGTCTTCCCGAAATATCAACAACGGCGCGCGACAAAGCCTACGGAACGCCAATTATCCATGTGGAAACAAATAAACGTGACTTATATTAAGTCATAGAAAAAAAACTATAAATGCATCTCGATAAGAAGATATTGTTATCACCTCATCTAAAGGAGCATAAGCACAACCAAACCTTTTTATGCCTCTTGGTTCTCCCAAGGCCTGTTTGAATGCAAGTCCTAAAGCAATTGCAGTGTCTTCTGCAGAATGATGGTCATCGATATGCAAGTCACCTTTACAATTTAGTGATAGTGACCATCCAGAATGTTTTGCGAGAGCATGGTACATCTATTCCCATTTACCCATTTAAAATACAAATATTTTTTTTTTCAGATATTAAACGCGTCATAAACAAAATGATCAATCTGTTATTTAATTACATGATCTAAAAATCCTATGCCAGAATTGATTTCGATTACTTGATCTCCTGCTGAATCCAAACATAATGCTACATTAATATTAGTCTCGTTTGTTTTACGAGACAAAGTTGCTGTGCGCGTAAGCGACATGATGTTTAAAGAACTTTTTTTTTGACAATTATAAAATTTTTTAAAAATTCACAAATAAATCATAGTAAGCTTGTACAGCCACTGTACAGCCCATATTCCATAATTAGGTAAGTGCGAAATTGAATAGAATCCTTATGTTATAAACAGCATTGTTTGTGATTTGATTGTTGATAATGCTTAAATCCAAAATCAGAAATTCAGTTGGAAATTATGTGTAACGTGATTTGAATGCATATTGTTGAACTGCAATTTTAATTCTGGCGTTATATTTGTATTTACGGTAATACAAAGTACAAACTATTGCGTTTCGCCGGGAAGAAATCCGAAATATAAAGAAAATTTAATAGGAATTCAATAAAATGTTCCCGCATTCATTCTAATCTTACAGAATTCGGGGAGAAAATTCCAGAGACGTAACAATTATTTTCATGAAGTTTTTACCAGTTATTTCATATTATAATAATATTATAATACGAAGCAATTCTTGATTCTGGCCAATCATTGCCTTTTTTTTTTTGAAATAACACAAAGGTTGTGGTTGAATTTGTGCAATCTTCTGAATTTTTTTTTTTTTTTATAAACTAATTGAACCAAGATTTTTCTTGAACGCTTTGTCGCGAGAGAAACAAAAATACCACCTAATAATTTGCTCAATTTCTCGTAGCGAGGATTTTACTTCGCTCTAACAAAAAAACTATTTTATAATATTATTTATTTAGTTTATCAAATTAAATTTGTAAACTATTATCATAAACTTGCTCAAAACAAAACTTTTTGTAAATTCTTCATTTGATCATACTCATCTCGTAAATATTTGTATAAAACTAATATAAACATAATGACATCACCAACTCCAACTACTCCTCTCGTACAGCCAAAAAAGACTAAAAAGTCAAAAACAAATGGGGCAATCGTAACATTACCCAAAGCCAAATTTCCAACGTCGTTTGGAGAACACGAATTTTTAGATGAAGCCGCTAGGGAAAGGAAAGAAGAGGAGGCGCAAAAAACTGCAGAAGAAGAGGTAAATGAAAGAGAATTTTCATTCTAACAATTTTTTTTTATACATACAACCTATTATCAAAATCACCATTATAGAAACTATTATTGTAAATATTTCTTAATTTTGTCATTTTTACACGAACTTAATTTAGTTAGATTATAATTTTAGATTATAATTATAAAAGATTGATACTTGAATGAAGCTTTAATTTAATAGTCATCAAGATTATAGATACTGTCACATATTAATCATATCACAATCAAACTTGTCACGTATTATGTGACCTTTATTTTCTACAAATAGGCAAAGAAAAAATGTCCAGAAACGAACACAAAACCCGACATTTTTCAGTCTACAGCGTTTTTACAGGATGATAAAATTATCATCGTAAATTATCCAAAAAATAAGAAGGAGAAGGACATTAGCGATGCATATAATGCCTTAAATGGTACAAGAAAGGAGGTGAGATAATCATTTCACTTCATTCAGCCATATAATTATTTATTAATAATACGATCTTTTTTTCCAGGGATCGACACAAGATATGCCGCAAGCGGCAATCGAAGCCCTTCAACGAATGTTCGGGAAAGCCCCAGATCAACAAAGGACTCGGGGTTCGAATTACGGAAAATTAGACCATGATTTCACATTCCCACCAAGGCCGCAATCAACAGCGGGAAAATCAAAAGAAACAACAAAAGAAGAAACTGCGGCCTCATCTTCAAAATCTAATGATGATGCAAAAGAAGCTGATCTCGACGAATTCGAAAAAAAAGAGCGTGCCCGCCGCCGAAAGAGCAACTTAAATGCTTTTGCACCAGAATTCACGCCATCTTACATTTCCGGTAGCTCGTTAACGGATACAAATAAGTCTGATTCCGATCAGGTTGAAGACAGGAAGAAAAAGAACAAAAAGGAGAAGGTATGTTTTTTGTTATTTTCTTTCTTGTAACATTTTTTAATATAACTTTTGCTACATTTTATATACATATATTAAATAATATGTAGGCGGTAGATATGAATGGTGAGATCGAATCATCGGCTCATCATCAAAGAAAATTAAGACGACGTCCAAGCCAACAAATTTTAACATCTGAACTTGATGCAACTAATTCGTACGGCTATCCAAACACTTTTGAACCATATTACGTTCCAGCACCACCTACACCCTATCCAGTCCCATACGTTGAAAATAATTCTTCTCCTAATTGGGATGAATTCCAGAAAAACTTATCAACAGAGGTGGTTAATCGAGTTGAGGTGGAAGTTCAAAAACATATCGAGAAACTTGTTTCTGAAGTTAAAGCAACTTTCACCGAAATTAAGCCTGAGTATACTGGTAGTAGTTCATCGGCTTTGGATAAGAAGAAGGATGATGCAGACAAACGACGTGAAGAAGCTGATAGGAAAAACGAAGAAGCAAGACTCAAAAAGATACAGGAACAGCTTCTATGCGAATTGCAAAATCATCAGCAAGATATACGTTCATCTTATGATGAAATGATGTTAAGACACGAAGAAATGCAAACACGGCATCTTCAACTTCAAGCAGAATTTGAAAAAGCTAATGATGAAGTTCAATCTGCAAGTACAATTCAACAACGTCATGCAGAGCTTCAAAACATGCATCAAAACTTGCAAGCACATCATAATGAACTTCAAAAAGAGCTTAGTCAGCTCGATGAATTAAAGACACGTCTTCAAGAAATGCAGCATGAACATCGAAAGTTGCAAGATCAACAACAAAAACTCCATGATGAAATGACTGATTCACAAACCTTACAACGTCGTCTCAGCGAAATTGAATCGGAAATTAAACAAGTTCGCCTTAAGAATGCTGAGTTGACGAGTGAAAATACTAAGCTTGTAAATGAAATCGCAAAACTTTCCGAAGAAACTCGTTCATACAAATTGAAAGAACATCAACAAGAAACGTTAATCAACGATTATTCTAGTCGTGAACGACAATTGCAATCAGAAATCACTACACTTTCACGTAGTGAAAATGAACTTCGAGAACACCTGCGTAATCTACAGAATAATAATCAAAAGTTATATGAAGAGAATAATGCCTTGCAACAACAAAAAGATAGAATAGAAAGCAGCACCGATGAACTTAATATTAAACTTCGGAAATCCGAAGCCGATTGTGCCGAGTCTCGTAGTAAGTATCGCGATCTTGAGCGTAAAGAGGAAGCATGGCAAGCAAAATTACAAGATACTGAGCGACAGCTTATGGAATTGCGTTCTCAGCATCATCAATTGGAGACAGAAGTTTCGCATGGTCGTACGATGAAAGAACATCATGAAAAGCTTGAAAGCGAATCAAATAAACTTCGACAAATAAATCGGGAACTTCAAGATCAGATCGAAGCCCAACGTAGTCAAGAATCAATAATCAAGGACAAGGACTTTGAAATTGAAAGTTTGAATAGGGAAATTTCTTTACTTAGACAGAAGAACAATGAGCATGAGACTAATTACAATGAACTTCAAAATCAATTGACTCAATTAAATGAAAGTTGCCTTCGTAACCAGGAACAAAAAGTCGCAGATCTTGAACGTGCATATGAGTTGGAAAATTGCAGACGTCAATTGGAGAATCAAAGTGAGGAGTTAAATACTCTTCGTCGAAGTATACTTAAAAATACAAATTTAGAACAAATGGTTCATGATCTTGAAAGGAATATAGAGAATCTGGAGAAAAAGGTGTCTACAAAGACAGAAGAAATTACACAACGTAATCTGGAAGTAGATCGCCTTCGCGAAATGAACCAAGTTTTACAAAATAATGTAGCTGAACTTACAACTGAACTTGATAATACGAAGTCGCGATTGCGTGAATTCGAAGCTGAAAAGAGTAGACTTATTATTGAGAATCCTCAATTACCAATGAATGCAAGTGCAGCGACAGCATCATATAATACTCCTATGCATTACAACTTAGATGAACGTCGTATTTCTCGAGATCAGATTGTTTTTAGCAGTCCATCAATTTCGAATAACTTTGAACAGTCTAATTATAATAACCTTATCAAGTCACCAAATACTTATCCACGACAAACATTCAATCAAGCTCCTCCCAATAATAATATGACTTCGCAAAGTTCACAACCCATGCAAACAATGACTTCAAGTGTTAATTTTCAAAATTCACAGGTGCATCATTCTTCTATGCAATATCAACAACCTATGAGTCATATTCAACATCAACTACCACAAGGAGTTCAATCAATTCAATCAGTCGTACCACTTCAACATCAAATTCCTGCCATACCCCCAGTAGTCTCATTACCACCAGTAGTAGTCCAATTACCTCAACATTCAGTACAAGCTTCCTCTCAATTGCAACAACAAAAGATGCAGACTCATTCTCAACAACAACCGTATACTCCGTTAATGATACAATCACAACCATCACAATTTCAACAACAAACGAGTGCATCAGCCCTACCTTCACCTACAACATCACAGCAAGGATCTCATTCACATTCGGCACAACAACAGAATACCAAAGATAATAAAGGGCATAGCCGCAATAACTCACGTAACTTTACATCCGGAAATAATACTAGGCAAAATACAAATAAGCAAAACAGGAAGAAGAAAAAGAATTCGACCAATGAAAACCATAATCAAAACAACAATATTGACAATGTTGTAAATAATTCTAAAGCAAATCCTCCTGAATCCAATGATGCACCAGGAAAAGTATGGCATATGAAGCAACCCGGTGAATTGAGTTCTTCAACCTGGTGGGAGGGCAGCAAATGACGAGGAGGATTGGTATTCATAGGAGATGACGAGTTATTGAATGAAGTTTCATTTTCTTTCATGATACGTTCTTCATCTTGTAGGAATTGATTCTTAATTTATAAAAATTGTTATATTATTAATTAATTATAATGTGTACGATGGTAATTATCCTCAATTAATTTTCTATTTTATTTTTTTTTTCTTATATATATATAATTGTATGATGATATGTAAAAAAAATTTGTATTGTAAGTCGTCATAGGATAATAATTTATGATCGGAGTTGGAAGAATTTTTATGCTTTGTATATTTATTTGTATATAAAATACATAATAAAGCAATTTATTATAATATAAATTTATCGTAATACCGTATCCCGATAATTAGGAATGGATTATGATGATTTTGGCTCGCATTATGATGAGCTTGGCCGCCATTATGTGCAAAAAAGGGTGCTTATTATCGAGACTATACAGTATACTATATATAATACCCAGTATCTAATGAAGTACCCACGGGTACTATACAATTTTAAGATACCCGAGGTATTTTAGGCAATGTGTAAAGTATTTCAGTCTTTATTAAATATTATAAAAACATAAAAGGAAATTATGTCATGTGATCATGGAGTTCAGAAAAAATAATACGAAATAACAAACCAAAAGTCAAATGCAGATGTTATTAGTCTTCTATTCGGTGAGGTTTAGGGTATAATATTGTCAACAACGACCAAATATTATTCACCAAGGTGAAAAAAACATTTACTAACAGCAATATCATTTTTCGTTGGTTTGGCTCTGAGTTAAATGCATTTTTTAAAATAACATAGATATCTAGTTTTTTCATGTAAATAATTCCACAGATATTGGATTCAATATTGTTCAAAGACTAAATGATGATTTAATAAAAAGTTTGCTTATACAATTTTTTATCTTGTAATAAAAATTTTATTATATTAAAAAAATGTATACTATAGTCAATTTTTTTTTTCTAAAAAAACAAGGTTCAAATTTTTCTTTTTTATTAAAATCGTTTATAAATTCTGTAATTACAGACAGCAAGAAGAAAAATAAATACTTTTGAAATAACAGAACAAAGAAAAAAGCATTTTTTTTTCTTCTTTAAGGGTTATATATTATAAATCTAAAAATATATATATTAATATCTAAATGATTTTTTTTTTCTTCGCCATAAAAAATATTATTCACAAAAAAAATTTTCTATAAAAAACTAAACAAAAAAAAAATAAAAATAGGAATAGAAAAGAAATTATGGCAAAAAAAAAAATAAAATAAAAATTACATAAAACTTTATGTACAAAATGACAAAATGCAAAAAAAAATGTAATATATAATAAAATGATGTGTTGTATTATTTATATATGCTAATGCTGATGATGATGCAAAAATTGAGTTTTTTTTTGTTGTTTTTGTTGTTGGGTGGGTGGGGGTAAAAATATCATCGAACTGCGGAATTGTTGTGTTTTGTGTTTTATAAGGCAATTCCAGTTTCGGAATAAGAACTCCTTTGACTTTCAATATTTCTAACAGGACTATATTCATCTATAACGTCATCTATACCATTTGCAACAAATGTGTCTGTGTGATGAACTCTTATCATAGCATATGGTTGATGTGGTGGTAATGGTGATGAAGGAGTAATATCGATTGTTGGAATATTTTGATTATCATCATAAACCGCCAATAAATGATCAATATGGTTTATATTACTAACACTTTCAAAACCCATCTGAGGCATTTGAAGTTGTGGTGATGGTGGAGAGGAATATTCTAAGGTCAAATCATCATCTTGTTCAACATAACGGTTTGTTCCAAAATCTTTGTCATCATCATCATCATCATCATCATCATCATCTAATTCATTACCAGCATCTAATGTTTCTTGAATACCTTGTTGAAAATAAGCAGGAGCAGGCCTTTCATGTAAATCTTCATCAACTTCAGGAATAACAGTTCGAGTATCTACACCATCAATTTTTATTCTTAAACCAGAAGTCAAATCAAAAGCAGCTTGTTCACTTGGAGTTCGATGTCCATTTAAATATAAAATATTTTTAAATACAGATTTCTTTTCTTTATTTTGGATCATAACTTTTGGTGGAGGTGTAAGTAATTTATCATCATATGAAATTGATAATGGAGATCTTGGAGTTCTTGGAGTTCTTGGAGTTCGTAAACCACCATTATGTAAATCTGATTGACCTTGATAACTTCTAAGAGTACCAGATGAAGTATTTCTAAAATTTGTATCATCATTAAAAGATTTACCAAAAAGTTTATCCAATTTTGCAGTAGAAATCCATCTTTTATAAGTTGACATAGCATCTTGTCCTGTTCCAAAGAAAATGAACAAAATAAATCCGGCTAAAGGTTTGGCATAATCAACAAAAGTTACTCCATGATCTTCTCCAGGAAATTTAACAATAGATTTAAAATCTCTTCCACTCATGTCAAATGGAACTATACCTTCTAAAAGATTGGAGAAGGTATTAAGAAGAGCAGCTGGTAAGGCAAATATGAGAAAAGTGATACAGAAGAGTACCAAACGATAATAATAAGAAGTGTTCATTCCAGATTCATTATAAGCTAAAAGGGATTTAATTTCAAGACGTTTCTTAATAATAGCATAAGAAGTAAGTCCAGCGTAATAACATCCAATTATAGCTATTATTGGAGGCCACATATTATATACAACAAAGAAAACCCAGTTTTGTTGAGGAACATTCGCACATCCAAGAATTGGACGAATACCATATTTAAATAATAATACTATATAACTTAACCCTGTAAGTATAAGGGGAAATATAATAGTAAGAATAAAAGTTCTTATCGCTTGACGTTGTTTAACTTTTATTGTAAGGATGATGGGTGATGATACGTAAGAGTACATCGTATAAATTGTGCAAGTAGCTGAACCTAATAAACCAAAATGAGCAGCAACATATAATGGAGATGTAATTAAACACCAAACTTCTGCTTTATCATCTAAAATGTAATAATCTGGCCATAAAAGTGAGTTCACGAAGGTAATGAAATTTGCCGTCGTAACCCACATCGTCATAAATATAGCACCATAATTTCGAGAATTTATATGAACTATTCCTGGTATAATACAAAGGATAACAGCCAAAGCTGTAGATAAAGTAAACATTAAATCGCCCATCTTTTTTATATCATATATGTAAAGAAGTTTTTGTTGATTTGAAGGACTTCGTTAAAAAATGTCGTTAAAAGGATTTTTTTCTAAAAAAACGAAAGAGATTTGAATTATTATTACTACTATTATTATTTATTTATTTTTGGAATCCCCGACACGTCGATAATAATGTTGTTATTGATTGGAATTTTTAAAAAAGTTATCTTTTAAGCACCCGGCCTTAAGAAGATTTGAAACTAAAATAGATAACTTGAAAGATATTTATGTATATTTGAGAGAGAAGGAAAGGGAAAAAGAGAAAAAAAAAAAAAAAAGAGTTTTAGAGGGAATATATAATAATGGAATTGGGGAAATGTCGGAGACCCAAAAAAATAATAAGAGTCGTGATGTATAAAAATTTTTTTTTCTGAACCAGTCGAAATCAACGACCGTTCGAAAAAAAATATAAAGAAACCGTTTTTTTTTTCTTAAAAAAAAAAAAAATAATAATGAGAGAAATGAAAATGAATGAATAATATCAGAAGCTAAATAAGCGTAAAAAAAAAAAAAAATGCGAAACACTTATTAGATTAATAATGGCTAATTAAGAGAAGAAAATTTTAATAGAATTCTCAAAAAAGCAATAAACTACAGCTATTTAATTTGTAATATATACACAATTTATCGAACAAAGAAAGGATAATTTTTTTCAAAAGTATGATGTTACATTGAAAAAAAAAAAATTTATAATTTGCTGAAGTGCATTGAGAATTTTGATCAAGAAAAAAAAGGACAAGAAATAATAAATAGAATTTTTATATATAAATATTAAAAAGTCGTTGTTTAGGTAGTGTAACAATAAATAATTTTTTTTATGTTCGTGCGATTAAAATATTTCTTAAACAAGGAAAGTTTTCTAACGTTAAAGTTAAACAAAGTAATTTTAATTTAATTACAAGGATTTAAACTATGTGGTTAAATATATCCAACAAGTCAAATTTCCTTAAAAGAAGAACAGTGATTTGCTGCGCCACGGGCAAATGCTAATTAAAAAAAAATGCAAATAAATGTATAACTGATAAGCTTATATCCTATCAAAAAATAACCATGCTCATTTTTTTAAAAAAAAAGTTTGTTTAAAAAAAGCAAATTTTAAAGTTAAAAATAATTTAAAATTATACCAATGAAGGAAATAATTGTCGATTAAACTAATATAACTTGTATGAATCAATTGAATCAAAGAGTATTACAAAATAGATTAATAAATATAAGAAAAGGTAAAATCAAATATACGAATTAAGTATATAATACTATAAATTTGTTTAAATCTTAAAATATTGAAATAAATTGTCTTTCATATTACGAAATTAATTTCATAATTTTAGGACAATTACCAATAAATATCTTTGCATTTTCCTAATTTTTGAACCAATGATTTTTTTCTTTCCACGCGATAAAAAAAACAGAGTACAACATTTAACACAAGTTATTCGTATTGCCGTCATGTTATTATCGTGTAAATTGTTACTTAAACTTGTCAAAGATTGTATTCGATTAATTTAGTAATAATTCATTCTTTACCTGACATCATCTGTTTTAAATCTTTGTTGTTGTCCGTTGTTGGAATGGATCTTCCGAATGTATTAAGTTAATTTTAATTTCATTTACACAAAAGGGTTTATGTAACAATCTTAATTATATCGGTTACTGGGTAAATTAATTTCCCCGGTTAGTTAACCCAAAAAAAGAAAAGAAAATTCCGAAAAAAAATTGTCCATTGTATTGAATTAGTTGTAGTATTGTTTCACAAAAAAAATATTATTACTGGTTTAGTATGTTAAGAATACACAGAGAGACTAATCCTTATTGGACTAAGAAAAAAAAGTGGTTGTATCACATTGCGCAGTAAATCTTTTATAAGTTTGGACGTGAAGGATTGAATTTATTAAAAATTATTAAATTTGTTTGGTATAAATGGCGTATTATTTTTTTTTTTTTGCTTTTTGATCTCGTAAATTGTAAATATTTAATAAAATGTAAGGAGAGTGTTACTGTTAGAAGAAATTTCATTCTTTCGTGAGAAAATTTTGAACGATTCTATTTTTTTTTTCCTTTGATTCGCGTTTATGTAAACTAAAAAAAGCGAATAAATGTGTAAATTTAATATATTAGGGCGTAATTCGGCATGAAATTTCGGATATTTACGATTTTTAATGCTTTTTCACTCTTTCTAAAATGACATCAGATACTGCATCAAATTCATTAACTGTTAATTGTTTTAATTGATTTGAATTATTTGATTAATGCATTTCCAAAACTTTGAGATTTTGATAATATAAAAAAAGTTTTTATTAATTTTATTAATAATTCTCCTTTGTTTAAAAGATGACGAACATAAATGGGACCATGATTCATAAATATAAATATAACAGCAGATAAATATAAAAAATATTTATATTTATTAAACATTTATTTGTAATAACGCTTGGCCCGTTACTCAAACGTTTGAATCATATTACTTTTTAAAAACAAAGAAGTTTTAATACTCTTTGTTTTGCTGCGCCATTAAATTCTATTGGTTCAAATTGAGACGTAAACCGCGTTTTTTTTTAAACATATAAAGAATTTCGTTGTTTGATACCAGCCATTCTTTAAAAATCAAATATTTGTTTTTATAACTTTAAATGTATTGAATCATATGTAATTATTTGCAACTATCATTCCACTGTATGCACCTAACATTAATTAACGGTTCGGAAAAATTAACATTGAAACGTAACCTGACATTTATGTCTCATTTTTTTTTCTTTGTTTAATTTAAAAAAGACTGTCTTTGTTAATTTTTACCTATGATTAATTTTTGGGTTGTATTTATTTTATGATTCTATTTTTATCTAACTGAACCTTTTCTTCAAATAATAAGATAAGTTTTAAAATTGTTATAGTCCTAATCGATGGTAAATGGTAATTAACTAATTATGTCATTTTTTTTCGGTTTCCACGTTTTTTTTGTCAAATGATATTTGGGCACTTGTGTGCACTTGTGTGACCTGTAAACTGCTTTATATATATATACTGTATGTAATTTCTTGAGTTATATAAATTATCTATTTTAAAATGATTATGATTTGTACTAAAAAAATAATACATTTATAATAATTCGTTTATTTTATATCCCGTTCAAATAAAATACAGTTAGCCGTTTCACAGTATTAGACCTTCGTTAATTAACATCATAACAAATTATGATTAAGTATACAGTCTCACAACACTTGATAATCATTAGTAAAATTAGTAAATTAGTTTCATGTAACATACTGTACATATGAAAAGTTGTTTAAAATACAAGTAATTAATTATTTTTTATGTATTATACTGAAAAAATATATTAAAATCATTATTGTCACCATTAAATAATGGATTTTTCATCCCATATTAAACTTTTAAAGAAAATGAATTTGAGACTCGTAAAAATTTTTATTTTTTTAAAAGAATTTTGCACCCGCATTCGGTGCTGCCCACGTGATTTGGTCAGAATTATTGTTACTTGGCCGGCATTAAGAAATTAAATAAATAGTGATAAATAATGAAATTTAGATATGGATCATAATATAGAAATCATTTATCATGAATTTTTGTCTGCTCTACAACTTTATTTAATAAGCCAAATAAAATTTAAAATGTCATTTTGGATTTTATTATATAAAACTATTTTAATTCATGTATTTTTCTTTTTTTTTCACTTATATTATCAAAATTTCCTTTTGAATTATACTATTCCTACTTATTTATTTGTAATATATTTTTATAAATGCTAGGTAAACAATTTTATAGTTAAAAAGTATTAGAGTATTATAAATAACTTATATAACTAGGGAAACGGAAACTGTTTAAGTCCGTCGCGGTATCAAGATCAAAAACAACAAATTATTTGTTATATGCGTTAAGTGTTATGCAATCTACACAAGTGTCACGTGAGTGACGCAACCATGGCACAAGTGTTATGCCATTACGCGATCTTCTTTTTTAGTATATTTCAGGGGTATTTTTTAGAAAAGTGTTACATAATCATGATGCATTTTCAATAAAGGAAATAAAATTGATGTTTGTGACGGGGACAAAAANGGGGGATAAAACATTTTTTGTTAAGTCATTACAGTAAATAGTCCTTCGCTAACGCTCTGGACAATTAAGAATATAAATGGTTATTAGTTATTACATTTCCTAAAATTCTGTTTAACTAGAATAATTAACAGATTACTAATAGATGGATGATTTGCAAATTGTGAAATGAAATAGAAGTAAAGAAAATATAAAATTTATTAATACTTCTATTAATTTATTTCTAAAATAACTAATTTTACTATTTTTTTACAAGTTTAAAATTAAAGTATATAGTAATATATTTTTATAAAGTTAAGATTTTAATTATAATTAAATAGTTTTAAATCTTCTGAAATTTATAATTGAAAAAATGATTTATTCTATTTTTTTTTTTTTTATTTTTTTTTTTTTTTTTGAAAATAAGCAAAGCAAAATATTTTATGATCTATTAGAATACATAATATTATTATGAGAATTTTAGGACAAAGACTTAATATTCCTACTAACATTATATATTTTTAATTAATATCAACTTTTTACTATATTAGAAGAACTTTTAAGAGCTTCAGATTCTTAATTTTTATATCAACTTTTTGGTTATATTTAATAAGTCTTATGATAATAGTATATCAGAATCTATTTCTATATGTGTTAGCTTAATAAATAACATATTTACATAAAAATTATTCTAATTTTCCTATAATAAATCATATGAAAAAATAAGTCATATAAAAAAATATATATCAAGATTTATGTTTAATGACTTTCAGAGGTCAGGAAATATAATAAAGATTTTTATTCCAATTCCTTAGACCATACAAACTTAATTTATTGGTTCTCATAACATAAAAATTTCAAAAATGACCTGGCAACCCGGCTTTTAATTTTTTTTTCAAAAAATTTTATATGTAAAATTCATATGAAATTTTTTTGTAATTTTTTAAAAAATTGTATCTGGTATAGTAATAATATATAAAATTTTTTTTTAAAATTTAACATAAATTGACCTAGCCGGTTATGAGAACTAATTTTATTTTTTTTTAAAAAAAAAACAAGTTAATTGTATTTATTATAATTATCAAAATTCTAACAAGAATACATAATTATAAAAAGATAAATCATGAATATACCCTTTATATAAGAAAAGCATAACTTGTCACTATAAGAACCAATTTTATTACTTTATATCATCTTATAATAAGTCATACAAAAATTTTTTGTCTTAACTTCCTTATAATAAGTTATACAAAAAATGCATGTATATTAGAAATTATATTTAATTGCTCTTAGAAATCAGAAAATATATTAAAAAATTTTTGTTTCAATTCCCTTTATAATAAATTATCTGAAAAAATAAGTCATACTAAAAATTATTCTAACTTTCCCTTAACTAATAAAAAAAATATATGTTAGTTTTATATATTCTATCCTAAGTCTTCTATCATAGGTCCTATAATAAATCTAACAAAAAATTAGTATATCTGGATTTATTTTGAGGCAGATTAGTTTATAATTTATATATAAATCTAACAAAAAAATTTAACAGATCTAAGTCTTCTATTATAAATCTAACAAGATATTATATATTTGGAATATAGTAAAATCTACAAAACATTATCCAAAAAAAATCGCAAAAACTTATCTCAATTTATTCCTATTATATCCTCGTAATATTTCTGTTATATCTTAATAACTTCCTGGTTTAAAACTTTAGTCTGTAATCTATTATAGTATTGGATCACATAGTACTCTTTAATATATGATAGATATTGTTTGCAAGCAAAAGCAATCAGCTTATCACAATCAAAGTATGATATCCATTTTTAGCTTTTCAATGAAAATAGCATCTCTTAAATTACATATAGAACTTCTCACAAGATATATCAGAGTTATGTAAATATAAGTAGAAGTATTTTTTAAGTATTTTTTGATATAATTAATTAAAGAGAAAAATTTGTAAACTATTATATACAAATCAATAAGAGTTAATATCATGGTTAGAAAAACTAAAAGTGATAAAAAGGGCATAACATGTGATCATTATAGAAGAATTTTAGTAAATCCTAATAAACTTTATGAGTACCTTAAAAGAAAGAATTTATATAAATCTTGAACTGTCAATTAAAAAGCTATTCAAGAATCCATTTAAGCTTCTATTTAGACACCATTTAAGCTTTTATTCAAGCTTTCATTTAAGTATCTTTCATTTAAGTATCTTTCATTTAAATATCTATAATAAAAATATTCCATCCAAAAATCCTAAAATTAAATGGAATTATCAGAAAATGAAAAGAAAATTAGGCATTTTTAAAAACTTGCAACAGGAATTATACTGTACTTCTAAAATTCATAAAGAAATATTTTTAGAAAGTAATACTCTTATTCAAACTTTAATTATTTCTATTATTTTAGTTATAAAATCTGCTCAAAAGCAGATTGATCTTAATGCTTAAAGACCTAGTGAATATTTTAAGATATAGGAAACAAATTTGCAAAGAAGAAGAAATTTGGTCTAGATGATTGCTTTAAAACAGAAAACTTGGATGAATATTTAACTCTTTATCATGATCTTAAGTAATATAATTCAAAAGTAGTTAAATCATTAATAAGAGAAAAGCTAGAGAAAGATAAAAAAAGAAAAATAGAAAATAATATAAAGAAACTTCCTCTGCAAAGGATAGGTTTTGATTTAACAACTCAAGCCAATAGAGAAAAGACAAATAATAAAAAATTCAAGCATTTGGAGGAAATTACTGAAAAACAAAAAAGAGATCTAGAATTTAAGGAATTAAAAAAATTAAGTATAGCAATTAAAAAAAGAATTATAGTAATGTATTGTGCAAAAGTTCCCAAATCTCATCTAAACAATAGAAGTAATATACGAAAAATGTTAGAAAGCCAGAAAAGGCAGTTTAAGAAAATACTTAAAAAGGAATTTGATAAGCGTAAGCAATTAAGTTTGCTTTATATTCTCTTACCAAATTTCTTATAGATAATAAACCTAAGAATGATAAATCAGGAAAAAAGAATTTACGAACTAACTGATTTAGAAATAAGCAAATTATAGTTTATAATAGAACTGAAATAAATGACTACTTAAGCAATATCTTTGGATAAATATTATACCAAGTGAAGAAAAGAGGAGATAAGGGTGATAACACTATATTTAGTAAGATAATTTAGAGCTCTTCTTTCACAAAAGAGCATTTAGAACTATTATAAAGTTTATAGAAAACTAGTTAATTTTCTTTTATCAAATAAAAATTGACTGTAAAGACTTTAAAAAACTAATTACAATTAGTTACTTTTTTTTCAATCTTCTAATTTATCAGATTCTAAGAAATAACAAACTTTAATATAACTAGGTAAAAGTGATTCATTATAACTAACTGGTTTCCTATATTTGATAGTAAAACTAGCAATTATGTTTTTATCTTTTAATACTATTTTTATAGCTTCATTAGGAGACATCCTTATTAAGCGAGTAGAAGTATCATTAAAAATATTATCATTTATATAAAGACTTCTGACCTATGCTCTGCATTTTTTGGATAAGAGTAAATGTAAATCTACAGTATCTTATTATATAAAAGTATATTTCTCAACCTTTTAATAATTACATTCAGCAATAGCCATACTGCACTTAAAATTGGTATACTGAATTTTAATATTATGACACTCACCCATAAATTCAGTATCTCTGTCAATAATTAAAACTTTTGGCCAAGTAAGAGAACAATTTGGATTATCATAAATTTTCTAAAATACTTTAGCATTTTACACAGATAATTTATTAATTAAAGTAAAACTACACTAAAATCTAGTAGCCATATCTTTTATTACAAGCCTATGCTTATAAATTCATTTGACTATTTTATCATGTAGAAAATAGTGTAATATCAAATTAATATATATCATTTAAATTTTATATATTACTAAAAGAAGCATATTAGATAAATTTTGGGTAAGGTTTATGAATCTGATTTTATTTAATCATTTTTTAACCTTTATAAGAGAAAACTTATGTCTAGCTTTCTTACATGCATTTTGCATTTTTTTAGGTATTTGATAATAGCCTTTAAACTAATAATAGAGTTTCTGTAATTATAGTTACCTGTCTAAACCTCCTCAAAATCTTATGATTAGTTTCAGCAAGATTTTACTATAGCTTTATTATAGTTTTAGTAAAATTTTGGCAGTTTCAGCATTCATAATAAGTTTCAGCAGGTTTTACTTTTCGGCAAAGTTTTGCCAATTTTTTAATAAGACTTTAATATAGTTTTAGCAAAGTTTCACTTTTTGGTATTTTATTAACTTGCCTAAATTTTCTAATTTTGGCAAGCAACCTTATTTGTAATGTAATATTCTGATTAAATTTATATGCTTTTTAAGGATTAATAAAAATAACTGATTAAACTATTCTAATTCTTTTTTATAATCACGAAAAAAGAATAGTATTCTATAGATCTCATTTAAGATAAAAAAGAACATGTGAAAAATATAAAGCCAAACTAAAGGAAGATAACTATTACCTTTAAGATGCATTATAGTCAAAGATAGAAATTAATTACCAGAATAAGAAATAGATTAATTAACTAGAGTGAGAATATACCCAGTATGAATAGGAAATTCAAGATTTAATAAAAAGATAGAATGTCTTAAGAATGCTTTAGAAAAGAAGATAGTAGAGTTAAAATCTGAAATTTTTACCCTAAAAAGTTAGCTATATCAAGCTAAGAAGAAAGTACAAGATAAGAAAAAGTATATTTTTATTTTAAAAAAATGATTAGTAAAATCTGAGGAGGCAGGTAGAAAATTACTGAAAAAATTTGCTAGTATAAGAGAATTCTTCAAACTTGTATAATCTTAATACTGATTTGAAAATGACCACTATTACAGAACTAGCAAATGCTATAGATAGTTATCTGAATAATATAACAATAGGTAAACAGATCAAATAAAAAGAGCTACAAGGCAGATTTGTTAAAAAGAGAATAATTTGCAATAGGATTTAATTCATGAATAACAAAAGCAATATAATATAGAGACTAAGTGAGATAATAAAATAATATGAAAGTAATTTGCTAAAAGAACAATGGATAGGTTGCCATAAGCTATGGCAATTAACTTAATATTAGATATTAACTTTTGATAAAAAATAATAAGAGGTTTTCAAAATATGTATGTTAACTTGAACTTTGAAGATGAGGCTATACTTGCCACCTATATTAATAGGAATGGGAGAATCTCACATCCCATTCCATCTCAAATCCCATCCCAAATTCCATTATCCCATTCCATTTGTCATAATTTCATCCCAATCCCAAATCCCATCCCAAATCCTATATTTCATCCCATATCCCATTAAATTTTTATTATTATTATAAAATATACCAAATGAGATTTTTTAAATCACACCAACTTGACATTTAAAGTAATTATAAAAAATGATATATAGTTAAATTTCAAAAAAAATTCATATACTAAATAAGTAATTATACAATTAAATTATATTTTTATATTAATTACTAAATTTATTTTTTATTAATAATTTAAAATTTACATAATAGATAATAAAAATAAAAAATTAATTAAGTAAATCAAATCTATCTACTAATTCATTAACATCAAAATTTAATTCTCTATGATTTATTATACTTTCTTCATCATTTTGATAATGAAGTTCATTATTATTATTTAATAAACTTGTTGACAAATCAATAAAATTAGTAATTTCTAATTCAT
>QKYT01000051.1:247240-257788 GCA_003550305.1 Glomus cerebriforme | reverse complement strand
TTTTTTTTTTTGTGTACTTCTTTTTTTTCATCATTTCCTTTAGAATACTTTAACTTAGTTACCTAATAATATAAATAATAAAAAAACAAAAAAACCGCATATTTACTTTTACTATATTAATGCATATTGTCATTTTTTATTGTGTTTAGCTTGATTAATTAAAATCTATAAAGAAATAAATAATTTCTATAAATAAAAATTTATTATTCAGACCTATTTTCTGAAGTTGTTATAAATAAGACATATAATAGGATGTTACAATTAAATTTATCCAATTTTATATATTGATAAAGGAAAAATATATTTAATTAATCTCTAATATTTTTAGTTAATTTATATATTTTTGTATAATGAGTATATGTAATTCTAAAATATTTAAATTTATTTTAAATAATAGTATATTTATTATCCATTTTTAAAAATTAGTTAAATTATACTATAAAACAAACTTTTTGCTAACTTTTAATCACTATAATAAAATTATGAAATTATCAAATCAAACTCTATAGAAGATAAAAAATATATATATATAGCTAGTGTGCATTACACTTTATTTCAAAAATTAAACTAAATTTTACATAATCATATAATTAATCAAATTAATCACGAGAAGTATCAAAAAATAATTATTTGGGTAATATATAAATAATAAAAACTATAATAAAATTTTGTCTTATTTACTTTTTTTTAAAAATAAATTTTACATTTTACTTATGGTTTAATTTTGTAACAATTTTTTTTAAAAATAAAATTTTTTAATTGCACATGTGTTACTTTATCCTTTATCATTTGTTGATTGTTCAAATATTCAGAGAACCTTTACATATAGCAGATAATTTACCCATTTTTTAGCAAATTACAGATATTCATATTCACAAGAAGATTAAAATAATAGAATTCATATTCGTAGTAAAAGCACAAATGCAGATTCATATAAAGGTATAATGTTATTTTAATTTTATTAAATTAATGTATAATTTTACTATTAAGTATTATTATTTTTATGTATATAAGAATATATATTAAGGCTTGAAAATAGAATAATAAATATGCAAGAGCAAATGAAAATCAGTTTCAACCATATTTTAGCAAAAATTTATGCTTTAAGTTCATCTGTACAATCTCAAATTTCTCAGAAAAATGAACTAATTGAAGATCAATTAAATAAAAAGACGATTAAAAGTCATAATTATGAATATGAATCTGATAAAAAGAGCATTGTAAAAATAAATCCAAAATATGAAGATTCTTATTTAAAAGAAGATGTTGATAAACAATTAGTGAATATAAAAGCACAAAAACAATTTGTTAAAAAATACTGAAAACAAATTAGAGTTTTGTTTTATTTTAATATATTTTATTATTGTTTAATTTATTTATTTATTTAACTTTCACTTGTTTAATTTTATTTTGTTATAGAATAAAATAAAATTTTATTGCATAGTACTAAATTCAATAAGTTTTTGATTGACTATACTAAAAAATTTAGTATTATCATACTGCAGTTAGAGCAGAAATTTATTCCAAGTATTCATAAAATTTTTAGATAATTGTCTAATTTACATTTTCAATCTTATCTTTATACAACTTACAATTGGCATTTAACCTATTTTTTCACAATTTACGTTCAATTAACACCTGTTTCATCTCTTTCAGTTTATTATTCTCATTAATCATCAATTGATGTTGATTATCCAGTTCAAAAACTGTGTCTTTTATCTTCAGTTACTTGCTTCTGAATTTTAGGTTCATTCTATTTGCTACAAACACATCAGATCTATATGCAATGCGATTTGAACTATTATCAAATGCAAATAAGACAATACAGTTTGAAAAAATCACTTCAAAAATCGGTATGGCCTTCATTTTCACTTATTCAATTAGATGTTTATTTGTCTAGAAACCTTTCTGATCTTTATCCAGTTGAAGATAAACTCAAACTTCTTTAGATATAAAAAAGTTTTGTTAATATTGCTATGAGTTTAATTTGAGTTGATCGCATTCTTCTATCAAAAATATACTAACCATAAAGGAACAACTATTTCTCTTCTTACGTAAAAATAATTCTTCAGACTTTACCCATACACTCTGTTTTTTATTACCGTACTTGAATAGAATATATACTCATCATGTATTACAAGAATTATTTCCTTTTCATTGGGTCTCAATGTTAGCGGTATTCATTTTATACTTTCACTTTCATACTTCGCTATATTCCTTTCATAGCTATAAATTTCATCCAGAAAAGTTTGCTAATATTCTACAACATCAGCATGCTCATGATCGTTATAATATATATCTTATATAATATATGTAATGTTAGTAATCTAGTTTAGTGATTTTAATATTCTATAATAATATACCTGACTTACCTTATTTTTATAACTGAAAAAAATACTCAAGTATATTGAGCTAACATGTCACAGTTTCTGTACTGATAGTTTTTTTTTCATTATTCCTGAATTACTAATAAGTAGTTTTTGTTCTATAAATGTTTTGAATTTTAGTAGTGTGGGTTTTCTATCTTATGATTGAATCCAAGTATGGCATTCTTTTGCTATATCCTCATCATCTATTAGCTGCATTGTTTTTTGATGCTTATCTTAACAGCTTTTTGAAAGATGATTATATTGAAGCCAATAATTGGCCTAATAATGGATAGTTCATGCTTTATATAAAATACTATCAATGTAAACTAATTATGCAGCTTCTATATTAGCCTTTGCTATATCTCTTTCATTATCATCTAGTCTTCTTAAATATTTAAAAATTACTTATTTTTTGTTAAATTCAGATATACTTAATGATTTTTGTTTCTCTTTAAGTTCAATTCTCAAACTTTCAATTCTTTTCTTTAGATTAAGCTGATCATTGTGATCATTTTTCATATTATCCAAAACTTCATCAAAATTATCCAAATTTGATTGTTTATTTATAAGCATTAAAATATTCAAAGTTCTTTTTGCAACTCTTGTAAAAGAATCACTTGGTCTATATTTATCAAAATAAGTTAATTTTTTGGTTATTTTGGTAAGATAAAGTTTACGTTTCTTTTGTTTCAGATGCGCATTACTTGACCAAACTAATTTACTTTTATTTCAACTTTATTTGATAAATTAATTTCATCCCAACTACTATCATTTTCATCTTCTCAATTATCCTCATTATTAACTTATAATTTCTTTATAAATATTTCATTACTATTTCATCCTTACTCTTTAACAATAGTTTTTCTCTTTGATGTGCATATCATCATTATTATATTAATCAAATTATAGGAAATTTGAAGTAAAATGCTAATTTTTATATGAAAATTTTGCATATATTATGCTAATCCTTAGTCTGAAATTTTTCATTTTGCTATATATATCATATGAAAATTCTTGAACTTTAAATTATAATAACTCCAAAAATTATATAATACTTTTAAAAAATAAACTAATATAAATGTTAAGCATATGTTGTTCTATAATTTCATCAGTTTAAAATTTCAAATCATTGTTTTATTTTTAATTTATAAAATTTTAAAGTCATATGATTTTTGTATAATTTATAGTTGATTTGGATATAAAGCTATAGTATATTTAAATTTTAAAAATGTAAAAATAGAAGTATTACTTTTAAGGTTATTTGAATTTTATTATGATATTTTTTCAAATATTATCAAATTACTAGAAATTATATTTTCTATTCCATTTTTATTTTCAAAGCAAAATTTAATAAAAACTGATTTGCAAAATTCTTTAAATAATGAAACATTGCATTTTTGGATGATGGAAGAAAAAAGATTTATCTGAATTTGATTTTACTAGAGTATTACAAATTTGGAATAAAGCATATAAAAGAAGAATTTGATTTTTTTTATTTAATAAAGGAAATAATAAATCTTTTTTTTTACTAAAAATTTATTTAACCAGTAAATTTTATAATATTTCAGATTTCTGGTAAAATTATTTTTATTTCAGACCCTTGGCCGGCAGTAAAATATTTTTATACTGGATATTTAACCAGTAAAATTGAATATATATCAGCCTTCATATAAATCATTATATAATTGTGTTAAAATATTGGCAGTAAAATCTAATGATACGTCAAAAAAGTATAATCATTGATAATCTTACGTCATAGAATATATATATATAATAATGAGTATTCAAAAAATATTTTTTACTTCTTTTATAAAGAAAATTTTATCAAAATCCTACCTATCTTTTGTGATTATAAAGATACATTGGATATTAGTAAAAGTTATTCACTTTGTAACGTAAAGTTATAAAAATCACAAAAACTATCATACTGTATTAATCATAAATCTCGTTAACAATGTCTAACAAATTAGAAGAAAAAAATTTGGAGTCTAAAGCTCCTTTTAAATGGTCTAAAGAATCAGATGAAGAATTGAAAAGATTAAAAGAGGAGTCAAGAGCATCTATTAATTGGGCTGAAGTAGCCAAATGGGATGCAGAAGGACGACCATATAAAAAGCACGAAGAAATTTTAATGTTTTTGAATAAAACTGAACTTACTAGTTTGGGATCAAATGGTAAACCTACTGATTTATATTCTACTTCATGTACTGTATATGTTTGATCAGTAAAGCTGAACTTGTTAATTTTTTAAGGAGTCGGACAAACTGACATTAATGGACGGAAAAAACAGATTCATAGAAAAGCTTTTTACACAAGTTCTAGGAAGAGAAATTATACGACCAGGGAGTAAAGCCATTCTAAAACTTCCACTGAAGGAGTCACAACCACCGGACATTATTACCGTTAATATCATAGTAAAGTTATTAGATCTCATCAAATTTTCAGTTTAATTGTGAAATACAGAAAAAATGTTTGATAATCTGAGTATTTCAAGTCTTTTAAATTGTATTAAACATAATAGAAAGAAGAAAATATGAAGCAAGAGTGACAAAATTAAATTCTGTGATTAATGTTTATGATATTATTTCAAAAAGACATAATATTTATGCACTTGTTTTATCCAATGGGCAATATGTTATTTTACGTCACTTACGTGATATATGGTTCAGAGTGTTAACGTTCTTTACAGATTATGTTTCTTATTCCAATTTTCTTTGCGTTTATTATACTAATAGAATCATGTTTCCAAAATAATAGCAATAGTAATAGTATTTTTATTCTTTCCATATGGGCCAATTTTAGGAATTAAATGTTTTTACACAAAAATAATTTTATTAAGCAAATGTAAATTACTAGTTATATGTNAATAATAAATNTACANNANATAATATAAATAAAATTGATTAATTATATAATTTTTAATTTTTTTTAATATAAAATATTATTAAAATTTAAAAAATCAAATATAATTCTCATAATAAAATTATCAATAATTTTTTGTGCAAGTAAGCTACACAAATAAATTTATATTCATTTGAAAGAGGAAATCAAAACCTATCCAATGAATCTAAAATCAAATAAATTGAATCACTGGTTGCTCAGTATTTACGTTCAATATATTTATTGAATTTCATTCAAGTTTGATCATTAATTATTTCACGTGTAGTGATTCAATTTGAATGATCTTTGATTCCTAAGATAATGTCAACTCTTATCTTTAAAATAAATATAAAATAATTTGTTTANTATATATGGATGTTTAGGAATAATCAATTATATTATTAANATAAAATCTAATAAATTTGATAAAATCTGATATAAAAAAATTTATTAAAATTATTTTTCCTATCTGTACATGTAAGCTACACAAATAAACTTATATTCATTTGAAAGAGAGAATCAAGATCTATCTAATAAGCCNAAAATCGCATGAATTTAATCACTNGATTGTGAATAATTACGTTCAATATATTTTTTTTTAATTTTTAAATTTGATCTGACTTTGATCGTTAATTACTCCACATGCTGTGATTCAATTTTCTTGATTTTTAATTCTTAAGATAGAGCGAATTCTCACTTTCAGATGAATATAAAATAATGATATTAGCACATATGGATGCATGGCAATTAATGATTTCATCACTACTATAAATTCTGAATAAAAATTTTATTTTTTTACCAAAAAATGCTTTCATAAGAGAATCCTGAATTCTATTACTTTATTTAAAAGATTTTATTCACCGTTTAAGGATTTTAGTAAAATAAATCTAATAAAATAATTTTGAAAAGTAAAAACAAATATATAATTAGTTTATTTTTTTAAAAAAAAGAATATCTTATTATTCATTTTATTATTCATTTTACATTATAATTAATTTTTATTTACATGTATTTTTTACAAAGAAAAGAAATAAATTAAAGCTAAAAATTATGAAAAAATATATTTTTTTATAAATATTAAATATTAAGTTTTTTTTTTTTACTTACCAATTAAAAATAACTGCTATATATGTTTATAAACTTTTTTAATATATTTAATAAAAAGTGAATAGAAAAGTAATAGGAAAAGTAATAGGGAAGTAATGGGAAAAAGAAGTGGTCATTCATTACCATTGTTTTTGAGTATTGATTAAAAAAATTTTTTTTATTTTTTTATTAAATCTGAGTCACATGAATATGTAACATATATTTAATTTAGATTTGTGTAATGTATATCTTACTAAAATAATTAAATTTTTACAAAAATCTCAATTTAGTCTAATTCTGAAAATTAGCCCATATGCTTTTAGCAGTAGAATCATGTTGCAATAAAGATTTTTAATTTGCATATTTTGCGTTTACATTACTTTTTTCACTATGTCACTTTTTTGCATGTGATACATAGGCCTACAATAAATTACCAGATTTTTTTTTATTTATAAATTTATAATGTAAAATTCATAATTTTATGCACATGTAAAAATTTTTTTTGTACTTATTAATTGACAAATAAATTTTATTATATTAAAATATAAAATATAAAGTAATTATATAAAAAATATTATCATGAAAAAATCAATATTTAGTATGATCACCTTTGGCCTTAATTACTGCTTTAACCTGATCAGGCATACTTAAAATTAAGTAATGACATGTCTCAATAGTAATTTTTTGCCACTCCTCTTGTATTGCCACAATTAACTTCTGTTTAGATCTGGGTACAGGTTTTCTTTTTTGAACCTGGTTATCCAAATAGTTTCACAAATTTTCTATAGGGTTAAGATTGGGGCTTTGCATCACCCAATCTAAAATTGGAATATTATGTGTTCTCATTCACCAAGTACTATAATTTGAAGTATGACATGATGCTCCATCTTGCTGAAAAATGGAGTTGGGATATTGTCAACCTATGGGATAAAATGATTAGCCAGAATATTGATGTAATCGTTAGAATCCATGTTCCCCTTCACCACAACCAAAGGTCTAACCCCATACCAACCAAAACACCTTCAAAACATCACTGATACTCCACCAAACTTAACTGTANGTTGAATACAATCTTTATTGTATATTTCCTTAGGATCTCGCCATACTCTTGCTCGACCATCTGATTGAAAAAGTGCAAATCTAGACTNATCTGACCATACCACTTGTTTCCATTCTTCTGTCCAGTTTTGTTTCCTTCTACACCATCCCAAGTGGTCAGTTCGATGTTTGGTGGTTAAACAAGACTTTTTTCTTGCAATATAATTTCCAAGACCTTCATTATAAAGGTAATTTCTAACTGTGTTATAGTGCAATCTTGTGTTAAGATTAATATTTAACTTGTTTGTCACATCATCTAAAGGAGAAAATCAGTCAGTTCAGATAATTCATTTTAAAACTCATGTATCATATTCATTGAGTAATTTTGGCCATCCAGAACATTTCTCAGATTCTGTAGAATCTGTTTCTTTATACCTTTTTATAGTATCATTAACAGTACTAGTGGAAATACCAAGTTAAGTAGAAATAACTCTTTGCTTGGTACTACTAATATATGCACCAATAATGCGTTCACACTGGATTTTTGAAAGTTCATTTTCACGCATTTTAAACTAGAAGAGAGGTGAAAGCAAAATATTTTGTTATCTCCTTTATTTATATGCGTGATAGGGAGAAATCGCTGATTGTAACACAGAGTACAAATTCACGTGATAAAAATCTGGTAATTTATTGTAGGCCTGTATAGGATAGTTAATCTATTGATTATTTTGCCTTTAGTTGAAAATTGTTATTACTAATCATTGTGAAAAATCTAACCAAAGTACAGAGTTGATTTTAATTACGCAATTTTACTATTTTTATAGGAATGTGATTAATCAGATTTTTATTATGCGAACATACTTATATAATTATCCAAGTAGGATTGAATGTATAGTAAGTAGTTAGTTATTATTCAATCCAATTTAATCAATTTGATTTTCTGAACTTTTTTGCAAATACCAGTTTATATATGAAAGGGCTATTAAGATTATGGAATATCTTTGGAAAAATTACATCCGGCCCTAAAAATACTTCACCGAAAAATGAGGTAAGCATCTTAACTCATGTCTTCAATTCTCCCAAATCGAAGAAAAGGAAGTATGGCATGATGAGGGATTATTATGAAGATGACACATATGATGATGAAGGATATTATTATGAAAATAAAGGGTATTATTATCGTGATAGAAGATATGTAAGAAATGTCTCACCAATGACGAGCCCGATCATCTCTCCAGTATATGCTTAGGAAATGATATAATCTAATCATATAGACCATTACCTGAAATGCACTATATAATATTGGAAAATTTCTTTTTTTTGAAATATCATGCGTAATAGATGTTATTGAAATTAAGTTTATCATATGATTAGCTGCTAGAAGTATGAAGAGTCTTTATGATCACCATATGATACAGCATTTGAGAGAATTACTTTGTTCATGATGGATTTTTGGTTTATCAATTTATCCTTTACCATGATACTGTAAGTATAAATAGATTAATATCTCTTTTTTGTCTTTATGGCATTTCAAGAATCCATCATGCTACTATCAAATTTACTCTATAAAGTGGCATCCAATCTTTTTCCTAACAAAGCTCCTTAAAGAGCTGAACCTTGTTTAGAATATAAGGAGAAAATTACAAATTTGCTTGCCTTGTTTCCATGTAGATATGCTTTTCACATTAAATATTACCGTAAATCTACAATCTATATTGAACAATGCCTAGAGTGTCAAGACTATATTAACAAACAACTTGGCTTTAATAATATATGTAGAAAACAAAAATTGCTAGCTTTTATATATGAGGTGACAACTGAAGTAATAGATATTGATAACAATCTGTCAGAAGTATTTCTTCAGAATAATTAGTATTTTGCAGATGATTCGGCTAAATCAAATTTGATTTGAATTTGATTCAGATTTGATTTGAATTTGATTTGATTCAATTCAAAATTTTTGAATCATAAATTGAATTCAAATCTCAGATTTGGATTTAATATCAAATCTGAATTCAATTTAATTAGATTTAATTCATTCGAATTAAATTTGAATTGAAGCTGAATCAAATCCAAATCAACTGAATCAGTTGAATTCAAATCAAATTTGAATCAAATTCGATTTGAACGATTCGATTTGGATTCTGATTTATCGATCATGATTTTTTTTGTATTGCAAAAAAAAAAATAATCTATAGGTATGAATATAATAGTATATTGTATTATTTTTTTAATTTTAATTATAATTATAAGTAAAATAAATACTAAAATAAATATCTTTTCTTTAAAGACATGAGTTTAGAAAATTTTGGTGATGAAGATACAGAAATTGATGATACTGCATCTGAATTAAATTAAATTAAATCAAATCAAATTCAATCAAATCTGAATTGAATCGAATTGAATTGAATCTGAATCAAATCTGAATTGATTTAATTTAATTCATTCAAATTTTGAATCAAATTCAAATTGATTTGATTTGATTCATTCAAATTTCAAATCAAATTTGAACAATTTATGATTCAATCAAATTAAATTCGAATCTGATACAATTCAATTTGATTTGATTCATGCAGAATACTAAGAATAATTATCAACCCTTTAAACCTCTATATAAATTATGTCAAAAAATTAGCAAGGCTGATTCCTAGGCCATTTATTACTATTATGAATTTGGCTTAGCACTAATCATTTATTCCAATGAATTCATAGAAAAAAGCAAAAGAAGGTTAAAATAAGTTAAATATAGAAGTTCAAAGATATTTACATCTGGTACTTCTTTAGCTATAACAAAGGATAAAATAAAAAAGTTTAGAAAAATATATAATATTTTTAGTATTATAGGTGTATTTAAAATTCATTAGATTTATTCATTTTCTGTAAAGAGAATTTCTATTTGTACATGGGTGTTTGAAACACTGTCACGTGACTTAATATAAATCACATGACTAACTTTATTATAATCGATGAATGCATATATTGTACATAAAAATNAATGAATGCATNATCGCATATACACTGATACACAAATATACTTCTATACTACGTTTTGACACGTCTTTGCATAATGGCCGAATTGCTTACACTTTCCACATTTTCAGCCCCTTGTATTATTTGTCTCATCTATAACATCATTACCATCTGCTATATTAACATTAGTACTATCCTTCAACAC
>QKYT01000051.1:222917-235619 GCA_003550305.1 Glomus cerebriforme | reverse complement strand
TTTCTTGAACATAAATGTCAAAAAAAAAACCTTCCCCTACTTACCAGAACGGTAGAATTTGTAATGATTTATAATTTTTTTAGGAAAATTTTCAAAATTTTTTTTATATTTAAAAAATATTTTATTAAAAATGCTTTTATTAAAAAAAAATTTCCTTTTTTTTATTTACAAACGTTAGTTTTTTTTTTTTAAAAGTCACCTATTTACGGCATGTAGATTTGCGGCATTACAGCGTTAAATTATATTACGGCGTTACAGTGTTACGGCATTTATGATTTACGGCATTTTATTACGGTTACAGAATTAATTACGACATATGTCAAAATGCCGAAATGGTGTAATTATGGAATTTTGCCAGCACCTATACCCTAGAATAAATAGTAAAAATGGAAGTCAGAGGGTGTGATACGGGATGACAAATTGGAGGCGATAAATAATGATGTCGCACCTCTGCGAGATATACATTTGCCCTATATTATATTATATTATATATATTATATTTATATATTTTATATAATTAAAATTATTTGTTATATAACCGTTATCTTTAGATTAACTGTATAAATAAATGCTTTACAATTGTGTAACTTTATCACGTGATATTATACGAATTCCAAAAAAAGGGGACGTCTAAAGCAGAGCAGAATCACGTGATCATAGTGCATATCTGTCATCCACGCACGTCACACCTTCATTTTCCATTTTTCCTAAGTATTCTAGGAACAGAATTTTTTCGATTGGTGAAATCCTATTTATCATCTTTTATTTGTCACATGCATAATTTCTTAATGCCATAATTCCGGCCAAAAATTTTACGAAAATCACGTGATTCTGCTCCGCTTTAGACGTACCCCAAAAAAGGAAATTTTATTTCCTACGAAAATTGAATCAAACGGTAGTACAAGGTTATGCAAATTTCCAAAAAAAGAAATTAATATGTATACTCATAATTCCGGCCAGAATTAAACTAAAACCCGTTGCAAAGCAACGGGTAGCAACTAGTTTTTATAATTTATATATATTATTATAATTTATATAATTAATTTTATAACACTCAAACTTTATATAATAAAATAAAATTTATTTAAATTATTGTTAAAAAAACTTTTCCAATAAATAATTATAAAAGATATATAAGATATATTTAAAATACAGTATATGGTAAATACAACTCCTTACCAAATCAGCTGATTTCTAGCATGACCCTTACTATGATATAAAGAATGAAAATAATATGCCAAAAGATATGAATAAATTTCAAATGATTACTAGCTATCACCATTGCACAATGATTTTGATAAAGTATTCGTGAAGGCCATGATGTTGTCTTTATCGTGTTTAATAAATAAATTATATAGCTATGTGCACTTCGGCTGCCAGCTAAGGCAAAATTTATATACAAAAAATTTAACATGAAATTAATATTAATAAAAAATGTGGTTCAGTTTATTCCGAATGTGATCAATTTCTTTATAGGGGATCTTAGCATTTGATGTAATTCCGTTACGTAATAATGAGATATTCTTTGATAAAATTTTTATCTAAGGTTCATCTTGTTAAACTAGCTTATCAATTTGGCGTTAATTGTATAACGATTACAACAGGAAAATGTTGTAGATCAAAGAATTTAATTAAATTAATTCTGTAACACATAATGTAACTTCGACAATAAACAATTCACTAAGCGATATATAATAATATTACACGTTTGAAATTTATTAAAGATTTATGAGATGATATCGGAATGCGGGGTTAATAAATCAACATCCCCTTTTTCTGTTAGTCAAATTTTCATTCAAGAATTACTAAGGTAATTTCATGTGATTTCATAAAGTATCACATAATAAAATGAATAAAATAATCATGTATTATCCAAATATAGTAATATGGTCATAAACGTCATTGAACAAGTAAACTTGTGAGATACGCATTTGTGAGATCACAAAATTACAAATTAAGTAAAAGTAACAATCATTCGCCACAGAAACTTTATATAAAAAGTGATTACATATTTATGAGTAAACAAGCGCACAATTTTTGATGATAAACTTATCAAGGAAGAAAAACTTTTTTTTTCCACGGTCAAGATTACTTACTAGTAAATTTGAAAAACTTCTTCAGGTTTAAAGGGAAGGGTAAGGTTCATTAATTTTTTTGCTTTGCGTACGCGAAAAAAAACACTTGCGATTGTATTGCAAGTGGAACGTTTATTACAAAACCTTCCTTCCCATACTTTCCTTTTACCCGATTTAGTTTTTATAATTAATTACAGAAAAATTTTTTGTTTATTTTTTTTTTCAAAAGAGAGAACATTAATTACTGCATTGACTACTGTAGTTCGTTTTTGTAATGACTTCAATTGAAGAAAACTCTACACTTAACGCAAGTGAGAAAGCAGCCAACGAATTTTACAACTGGGTTCGTCAGAATATCATTGCATTTCTTCTGTTTGTCTCTCTGTATTCGATATCTTATAGTTTGTTAAAACGATTTCGAAGAAAAAACAGGATTTCAGACGCAGAAGAAGAAGATGATGATCTATATGGCATCGATAATTTAATCATCATCATACTGTGTGCGGGAGGATTGGCAATGGCGTTAGCTGGGTTTTTGTTATGGCCATTTACTATGATAGCAACAGCTTTGTTACATAATGAATTATTTTCTGGAAATTATTATTTGACTTGGTTGAATGCTGAATTATTGGTAACTTTGTGGAATTATGCCTTTATAGGCTGTAATATTGCATTATTTGCTCTATTGCCTTTTGCCTTTTTCTACAGCGAAACTGATCAATTTCGAACATTCTTTGCCAAAGCAAGGGAAACTTTAACAATTATGGTTTTGGTTGGAATGTTAATGTATGGTTGTATTTATACTTTGAAAATGATTCTCGGAATGTCAGACGTAGATGAATTAGAAATGTTGAATTTATTTACATGTATCGGAGGTGCGTTAATATGTTTAAAAGCAACTCCAAGAGGATATATTGAAATATTTTCATGGATTAGCAGACTTCCTTTACGACCAGATTATCGAAGATCTTTAAAGGAAAAAATGATACGAAATAAGATGGATATTACCGTATGGCGACAAAGATTGGAGAATTTAGATCGTGGATTGAGATCAGTGTATGGCATTAATAATACGTCACGTTCTGCTGTATTGTATCCTTCGGCACCATCGCAACGTTCTTATTCATCTTCAAAGTTGTACGCATCAATGTGTGGACTTACTAATAATATCATGCCCACTAGATCAGGAAACCTTTCAAATTCAAGAAATGAAATCATTGTAAAAATCAACAAGCTTGAAGAAGAAAGAGAACGAATACAACAAGATCTTTCACATTCTCCACTTTATCGAAATATTTCATTTTTAGTTCTTCTCCTAGTTAGTAATTCTATTTGGTTGCTTGTACTTGGACACATCTTATACACTTTAATGAAGAGTTTGCTAGTTGATGATGAAAAAGACTTAAAAAATTTGGAGGCGCTTATTGGTAAACAAACAGTATCAATATTTGGAAGGTTTGGCACATTGAAAGATATTATGTTGATGTTTTATTTCACTTCAGCAACAATAATCGGAGTTTATTCAATATCACCATTTAAACGAATTAGACCCCGTTTGGGAAGGATGACAGTTCAGCATATGATAGCAAATGTTACAGTTTTATTGGTGATAAGCAGTTCATGGCCTGCTTTAGTTAGAGTCTTGGGGTTAACAAGATTAGGTTCAGCTGGGCCTTATGAGAATTTTAGTACAATGACGAATATAGGACAATATCTTGCTATGGCTTTTAGATTTGGTTCTTTGATTACGACGGTTTTCTCAACTTTGGAATATTATGTATTGAGAAATCTTATCAGATATCCATCTCATGCTTCTGCTGCGAATGAAATTACACATCAACCATATAATAATGAAAGATTTTACCAACCACAACGGAATGGAAATATGGATGAAGCAAATTTGAACAGATACTATTTTCATCATTCACCACCAGATCATCATGGAATGCGGCGATAGTGTATATATAAAGTGCAATATAAAGTGAATTTAATGGGCTATTTTACACGGTTGCAGGTCAATTGAAATTATATCATATAAAAATGAGTATATATATCGGGATATATATAGGTTGGGATAGAAAATTCATCATAATACACATATATCAATCAATAATCATTAATGAATCATCAAAAAAAAGCAAATTTTTTAAAAATAATCAAAAAAAAAAAAGAGATTTTTTTTATTAAAAGGATGAATTCTATTAATATTATATAATGGAAATATATATATATTTTTTTTTTGCTTACAATCATTATTTGTATATTTAATTTTATATTCTTATTATTATTGCATTATTCTTTTAAAAAAAAAATTCCTTAATTTTGTATATTATTCTTTATTATTCTTATTAAAAAAAAAAAAATAGATTTAAGGCAATACCTCAGGTAAGGATATTCTGAAATAAAAAATAAAAAAATAAACAAATATATTTTACAGCGGGAATAGTTAATAATCACTTACTCCATATTTCTTATCTTTTTCAGGTAATAGTTACGTTCCCAGATAACGCGTTGACGCGTTTGATCACATTAATAATTTTTATTACAACCGAAATGAGGATAACAATAATAATGTTTAGCTCTAATATAAGGTTCGGCAAACCAAGGAGCGGATAATACTAGAATAGAATTCCATAAAACGAAACCAATCACTTTCTTTACATAATTAATAGTTTCGTTTTGTTCGATCTTTGTGTTTTTTTTAAAAATGAGAGTTACAATAATTTCCCAAAAGATAGCTATAATACCATGAAATAAAAAGAACGTAAAATGTTCACCATTAGCTAAACCAAATAGTGAATGTATAACATATTCATGAAATATAGCACTCCATAAAAATCCAGCAAAAGTTCCAGTAATATGAGATAATTCTCTTTTAAAAGGTAAAGAAGGAGGATAATATTGATTTATAAATTTTTTACAAGGTAGATAACCCAATTCAATAAAACAATTACGATAAAGTAATTGCCATCTTTTTGACCAAAATTCCGAAGGAGAACAAGATAAATGAGGAGAATCGAATAATGGATCAGTAAAAAATAAGAAATGATATAACCATTGTTCTAAAAGGGAGGAAAATTTATGTGAAATTTTTAATTTAATCAATAATTTGTTATAAGAAGAAGAAATATCAAAAGAAGAAGAAGAAGAAGAAGAAATTGAAGTGGAAACATTTTTTATAGATTGAATATAATATAATAGACAAGAAGCTACAAATAAATAAATTTCATAAATCCAAATCATATTCCAATAAATTATTCCACTGTAAATTACGCAATAAAATATATAAAATGGGGTTACAAAGAATGGATGATTTGAAGATGATGTAAAATATTCATATATACGAATTGGATATGGAGTAAAAGAAATTTCTATTGGCATATAATATTCTACAAGAATTAACCAAAATTCTTGAATTATGGTTATTTTTATAAAAGAAATTAATCTAAGAAGAATAAATTTTTTAGATATTATGGGTATTTTTTTTTTAAGATTTTGATTTTGATTAGAAATTTCTTTTGAAATATTTTTTTGATCAATTTTATTAAAATGATTTAATTTTCCTTCTTGATTTGAATCAATAATAATAAAAGAAGATTTTCTCCACCAAAATAAACTGTGATAAAATGGACTAATAATTTTATCATTTTTAATAGTAGCATATTGACATTCTCTTAACCAAATCAACATTTTCCAAGTATATGATATAACCATGACTGGAATTATTCCTTGAATGGTACAATTATAATGGTAACCATAATTTAACGGTAAAAGGAAATAAATCATCATTATAAAATAAATGATATAAAGATGAAAAGATGTTTTTGGCGGTGAAAGTGTTAAAAGAATAAAAGAGAATTGTAAAGAATAGACTAGTACAAAATAAATTGATAGTGGAAGAGTTTGTGGAAGAAAATTATTTAGATAGAAAAGAAGAAATTTTAAATGAGAAAAATATGTAAAGAAGGAAAATATCAACGAAGAGACTGAATATTCTTGTACATATAAAATAAATATCAAAATGGTTAAGAGAAATAGAGAAGAAACCTTTAAAGAAGATAATTTAAACATTTTTTCTTTATTTTATAAACGGATCGATCGTTTGTTGATCGTTTAATTTGTTTTTTTTTTTTAAAGAAAAAGAAAAAAGAATTTTTTTTTTCAAAAGAAAAAATTTAAAAGGGTAAAGGTTAGCAAAATATTTTATGCTTAAAATATGTAATATAAATTAAAAACAAATACGTTTTATTTATTTATTTATTTATTTACTCCATTTATTTATTATTATAAAATCCCGCATAAATTATTGTACATATATTATACCTGAATAAGCTAATATTGAGAAGTTTCTTAGTTATTAATCGATATATTTATTTATTTATTATGGTTTCAAATTTTTTTTAATCCTAAATTTATTTTTTTTTTTTAACTGAACGAATCCTCTTATGTATTGTTATTGTTGTTTAATATTGTATTACGTTTCGCGCGAATCCTATGCAATCCTATGCGAAAAAGCTTTGGATATGAAATTTTCCTTTTATGACTGATAATAACTTTTAAATAATTTTGAGTATAATATCGTCATGATCTACACTTGATTGATAAACAAAATAGATAGGCAAATTCTTGTTTGTTTTTCTGGTTTTTTCTCCGAAAAAATGGGCTCAAAACTTTTAACAGAAACTCTTTTAGTGAACTTGTATTCAATGAATTATTTCTTGTGTCCTAGTAAACCGAGAATGGTGTCAAGTAGTCATACTTATTCTTTGGAGTAATCTTTGGAAGAATATTGATATTGATATTAAATTCTTTTGTCCTTAAAAATGAAAACAAATACTTGTCATTGCATGTCTATCAGATGATGATCGTAATATTTTAAATTTATCTGATCAGATTAAGACCTTCCTTTGATTATTCAATATTTTTAAGATATCTCAATTATTATCATATTATTTTTTTAACAAATAGATTTGTGATAAAAAAAAAGTTGGAAATGATGAAAATTTAATTAAATTCATTATTATAAAAATTTGGAATTTATTCAAAGAACGATGTAGAAAACTCTTTCATTTTGAATTATTGAATTTACGTTTCGGTTTTATTTTTTTATAAATAATTCGTTAATGGATCATCAACCAGAATATACTACAAGAATGTTTGAAAATATCAGTTCATTTCAATTTGAAGAAAATATTCAACCTTTAATTTTATATAAATTTGCAAATATTTGTAAATTATTACAAGATATTAAAGTTGAATTTGTTATAGTATAGATTTTTAGATCTTAAATATTTAAAGATTTGTATTAAAAAATTATCTATTAGACTGATATAATTATTAATTAGGAAAAATTGAAAGAATTTTTATACTTGGATGTAAAATTATTGATCCAAAAAATTCTATCATGTTTAAAGATTCAATTATCAACAATTGTTCTAATTTACGTGAATTAACTCTTTATTTTGAATCTTAATTAATCTTTTTCAACAATGCATTCATTTGGAAAAAATTATTATTAAAATTTAATGAAATGTATGATTTTGGAAAAGATTTATTAGAAATGGTTCCATATATTCCAAAAAATTTGAAATATATTCAAAGAATTTTTGTTCTAATAAAGATTTACCGAAGGAATTTAGTGAATTAGTAAAAGAACAACGTAGAATATTAATACGTGAGACTTCAGATTCAACAAGTTTATTATTTTATAAACTGAAATTAAATCAAATTAAATAAAATATACTTTTTTTTTTTTTTTTTNTTGAATCTCGAAGAGAATGAATTTGAAATAAGAAATTAATAAAATTTATCTATGAAAAATTTGCGTTAACGATTAAAAAAAATTTTTTTTTTTTTTTTTTCTTATTTTATTTTTTATTTCAATTTTCTTTTTGAATGTAATAAATATGTTAGTTTTTTTTTTAACATTGCAGTCTATGTAATTTAAATTCTGTATTATTCACCCGGTAATTAAATTAAATTATGATTTTTCCATAAGAAAAAAAAAAGGAAAAAGAAATTATTATATTAATAATGAAATAAATTTACTGTATATAATGTTTTAAGCGTGACATTTTTCGCACTCAGCTTTCTCATAATCATTTCTATATTTCCATATTCTAAAAAAAAAAAATGAATAAATGAAATGAATTAGAACAAATAAAATAATAATAATAAATAATATAAAAACTTACCCTTTTCTCCAAATTACATAACCTAAAGAGATAAAAGCCAATTCGAATAAAGCAGATAATGAAAATAACGCAACAGATATGTTAAATAAACCGTCATGCTTAGAACAAAATATTGTATCACATAAATTTCTTATAAAATTAATTAAAGATGAATAAAGAAACATTGGAATTATATTGAAGATTGTAAAAATAATATAATGTGGTATTGATCGTGAATAAATCTATAAANAAGAAAAAAAAAACCGAGTTAGAGAAAATTTGATAAAAACATTGAAAAAAAAAGAAAAAAAATTCATAAAAAGATACTTTACAGTGACAATACTACACATAATTAAACCTGGTATAGTTAAGATAAATAACCAGTCAGAAATACGCATGTAACCATTAATTTGTTCTCCTAATATTTCTGTAATTAATGATATTGTAATTATTATATAAATTGCGGCAGCAAATATAAATAATCTTTCCAAAGGATGTAAAGGTATGATTGTTGACCGTAATTTTTGTAATTTTTGTAATATTTTAAAAAAGTAAGAAAGGAATTTAGTCATCCTTTCAAAATAATGACTCATTTTTAAAAATGTGAAGGAAAAAGAAATAAAGAAAAACACGAAAAAAAGAGAAATATTATTCATGTTTAAAAAAAAAAAATTGATAAAGAAAAAAAAAAAGTGTAATTGGTGTAATCATCAAAAAATGATGGTTTATATGTAAATATTGTCCCACTTTGCCACATTTTCGGGAGTATAGCAAAGTTTGATTGGACAATTAAACTGATCTTATAGCGTAATCATATGCTATATAAAAGTAAAATTAGTAATTAAGAGTGTACAAAGTCCATTAGATAAGCACCGATGAATTGTAATACTCTGCAATCAATCAAAAAGTACGATAAAGTTCATTCTTTTTTGTCATTCAGTACATATCAGGTGATTTACTTTTGTAATAATTTCATAGTAAATTTTCAATCCTAAATTCCTAATTATCAAAATAATGGCAAAAATGGGTATGATAATTTGTTCTAGAGTACGGAGATTAATATATTTAGTTAATAATACACGATTTTTTTTCGGATGTGATAGATTGTCAATTGGTTACATGTTCTCTTTTCGGATACGATCCTGTTGTGGAACTGAAGATACATCTAATATGCAGAATGGCGGACTATTTGTCAACTCCGATGACTTCTTGTGTATCTTTATTTCTTTATTTAAAAATTAATATTGTTCATTCAACTGATATATTATCTGTTATCACAATTATAATATAATTATTTAATATCGACCCCCATCCAATAATATGTAATGATATATATATATATACTGTATATAATTTTACTACCCCAATTTTTCTAAAACTTTAATAAAACAATTTTAATAATTGATTTGATGGAACAATCTCAATACCTTGATTTTTTAAAGAATCAATTATTTTTAATTCTTCATTATTCCAACAAAATCCATCTTCATTTTCATCAATTCCCAATACTTTTAAAGAATTATGTGCCTTTTGATAATTATCCACACATATCAAATAATCTTTTCTTAAAGGTTCATTATAAGTAATAATCCATTTTTTCAAATTAACTTTACAATTATTGATAAAATATTTGAATGATGATAAACAAATTAATACATTCAAATATAAATATTCAACAGATATTAAATAATCTCCCAAGATTTCAACCAATAGACAGCCATTATTAACTTCGTAAGAATCCATTTGAATATGTAAGATTTTTAATGATGATAAATCACAAATGAATGGAATTATTGAATTTGAATATTTTGGTGAAATCATTCTTATATGTAAAAAATTAATTTTGGGAGAGGATTCTTTTATCGCCTTAATTGTTTCTGAAGTGATAATATTCAAAGATAATTTGTGCAATGATTCACCACCAAGAGAAATAATCATTCCTACAATGACATTTAAATTAATTCCGACCCGATCATAGATATTATCAACATCATAAATATCATCAAGATCATCATGCCATAATTTAAGTTCTTTCAGGTGAAATTTCTTTTTCGAAAAAATTTTATAATGTTCATGAGTAAACCCTTCACAATTATCAAATTCAAGTTTTTCCAAACATTCTAATTTTGATATTGATGATAAATCTATACTTTTAAAATCCATATAAATGAATATTAATTCTTTTAAAGTATTTGAACGAAATTCCAAAGAGTAAATAATTTCTTTCTTATGTTCCTCCAAAAAATTCGTATAGATTAAAATTCTTTCTAATGGTTGTGATTTGATAATTTTCAAAAGTTGTTTAACAAAATTGAAATTTAATTTGTAAATTAATAAACTACAATTAATTATACTATTACAAGAATTATACACTGAACTTAAAAATTCAATTGTATTTTGATATTTAATATTATCACTCGATTCCAAATCTATATCAATTTTTAAAGATCTTAAAATTTTAATTCCAGGTTTATAAGTTGTAAAATTTGAAAAATTTGGTAAATCAATATAAAAATCACTCTGAAATACTCTTAAACTAAATTCTTGCAACTTTGATCCTTGTCTCATGATTAGATGATAGATAGCATTTATCAACTTTTGAACTCTACAATCTTGATATTTAGTAATATTGTACCTTTCAGTAAATACTCTCCCGTTTGATGAGTTTAACCAAGTTATGATGTTCTGTTTAATAAATTCTTGATCTATTATTTTTATAAATTTTCCATAATTGAATAAAGGAGATCGATCATTTGAAATATCTATCGCACAAGGAATTAATGAAGAAATTTCTTCTTCATCAAGACAAGAAAGTAAAGTATTGATTACTGATGAATATTTTTCATTCGCAAAACTAGGTTTAAAAGGTTTTTTCCAAAGAAGGGGAACTACAAGTCTGCAAAATATTCTATTAACAAATAAGCATTTATACAAAGATGGTTCATCAAGGAAAGAAAATAGATCACTTAAACATTCATAAGCTAATTTATTCAAAGGCATTTTTTTTCAAAAAAGTTTTTTTTTTTATTTTTTTTTTTTTTTAAAAAAAAAAAAGTGAACCTTTTTAAACTTCAAGTGGCTCGGTCAAAATAGAATAATATCATGTGACCCGTGACAGCATAATTACTATACTGAAACGGCTTAGGTTATCCCAATTATGGAAAATTTTTTTAAGCCAATCATTTGATCAATTTAAACTTTCAACCTCCGAAAAGTAAAAAACCACATCCTTAATATCCAAATATAGTAAATAATTAAACAATGATGAAATGTTTCTTTTCGCCCCTAAGTCCATAAGTCTGTACATTTTTACTATGTATTCTTAATGCTGTAATGCCGGCCAAAAATTACGGGATCGAACCCGGCTTTATTTTCATGATTCTCGGGAATTATAATTTTGGCCAGAATTACTTATATCAACAAACCGGCCAAATGGACATAAATTTTTATTTAAATATATAATAATAAATATAAGAATTGGAATACAACCTATGATACATGATTTATTATTTTACCCACATATAGGGATGTTAATAGTCAGGTTTGATTAGTCTTAATCTGGTTCTTATTATTATCAGTTCATGATCTAAGACTGAACTGCAGACCAGAACTGATTGGTTTTATAAGATTGCAGTTTTATAAAATGGTTCTATAGAATGGTTTTATAAGAAAATTTTAATCAACTAGATAAAATTAAGCCAAATTTATAGTATTGGACTAAATTATAGAATTTGTACAATATTTATATAATTGAATATTAATATTTATTAATTTTTTTCATTAATGTTCAAAATCTAATTGGTTAAATATTATTTGAATACTGAAATCATATAATCTAAAATATATATAATTCAATCTAATATTATAAATTTGATCTGAATTATACCTAGTTGATTAAAAAATTTTTCTTATAAAACTATTCTATAAGACTAATAATCTTATTAATTCAGCCTATATTAGTTTAATTTAAAATTAGTCTTATAAGATTATAATCTGATTAGATCATTAATATTTTTACTTACATATATGATTATTTTTTTATGTATGTAATATTACTTTATTTTAGTCTACTTACTTTTATCAATATACATCTTATTTTTTAATAATTTTCTAAAACTTTTTTTTTTATATTTTTATATAATACTCAAATTATTTTTTAAAATATTATCAATAAATTTGATAATTAACAGAATTTTACTACTTATGAAAATTTTTCCAAAAAATAAAACAGAAAATACCAGTCTTAACCTAGTAATAATTCTATAAATATAATTAAAATTATTATCATTAAATATTTTATTTCATTTTTACTTTTTTCTATTTATTTTATATAAACTCTTTTAAAAGTTATTTTTTTATGTTATTTATTTTTAGTAATGTAAATAAAATTCTTAAAAATAAAAGTATTATTATTAAAACTCAAGTAAAATAAAAAAATCTTTTTTTTTTTTTTT
>QKYT01000051.1:169195-185177 GCA_003550305.1 Glomus cerebriforme | reverse complement strand
TTTTTATCATAAACCAAGAGTCCTTCTATATATTGTGTTTTCTTGTAAAAAAAATAAACCAATTTGCCATTAAATTCTGGTTGAAGACGGTATAATTCCTGAAAAGCTTCAGGATATTTAAGTTTTTTTGATATTTGAACATTGGTATNGTCATTTAAAACANGTTTCTAAAGCATAAAAATATNTTGAATTAATAAAATTTCAGTAAAATAGCTAAAAAATTTACTTTTCTCACCATAGTTACTGAAAATAAATTGCCGATAGAGTTTTATTTTTTTCAGAAATGTTTAATCACAAATAAAAAAAACTTGACGCGATAAAAAAGATCTAACGTGAATCATATTTCAAGGATTACATAATTTGATAAGTAGATTTTTTTAATTGCAGGGGTATTTTCTTCATTGATCATTATATTTTATTAGTAACGTATATGAATTTTATATATAGGACAGTTTTATTAATTAGATCTATTATTATGTAACAAACAAGTTATCCCCCCTCCACCCCTTGATATCACTAGATGGAAGATATTTTTATGAATAATAATAGGAATTTTATAATAATATTATGTTATATAAATGGGTAAAATATTCCTGTGATGCCTATGTGTAAATTTGATTTTATATATATTCTGAAATAATGCACAAGTCCTCAAAAATGATAACAGTGCTCCTTTCTGGTAAAAATGATTTCACATTTGGAATCCTTTTAGGAGAAATATAGCTAAACCAAATATTCTCATAATATAGTGCTCTTGGATTTTTTGAAATTATACCATACATATATCTTACAAAATCCTATTTTGGTTCATTAAAATGATAACTGCATAATATTAAATCATCTTATACTATAGTTCCTAATCAATTGCTGTGGCTTTTTTTACTGATATTTTTCATGATAAATTGACTAATCATATCATAAAATTTATTGATATTTTTCACGGTAAATTGACCAATTACATGATAATATTAATTTATGTATTAAAAATTATTACAATAAAAATAAAATATTAAATATAATAATTATTAAAAATATAGCACCTTAAAATATTATTTTTGGATATAAAAAGAAATATTTGAAAAGTTACAATTATTAAAAATTGAATTTGAAGAAATTTTCTGAAGGGGTTTTTTTTTGATATTGAATGATTATTATTAATATTATTATTAATATTATTTTGTTCAGAATATAATTTGTTGTCCATAATATCAATTAATGTATTTAGAGTATTAAATTGTTGGCTTTCATTAATTTTTTTGTAAGTCCAGACTTCTTGAATACTCTTATGACCAGTAAGTTGCATAATAGCTTGTTCAGGAACTTCTTGATTTTGTAAAATTTGTGTAGCAGTTTTGCATCCAGAATGATTAGAAAGTAACTCAATAGGAATATCAATTTGAGTTTCACAACTAATATTTTGCATAAATTTATTTAATCTATTTTTTCTCACATAAGCTGTTCTATACCAACTACCAGTTATCCAATATGGATTGGGTTGCAAATAAAAATTTTTATCAGCTGAAGGTGAACGTTTAGATAAATAGAACTGAATATCTAAACATGAACTATTATTATCACCAGGTATTGAAATAATTTAAGCCTCTTCTCTATTAATTCCACGCTGATTATTTTTGGATATATAATGAAAAAATTGTAAGCCATTATACCCATCAGATTTAAATTAATCAACTTTTAGATTATAATGTTCACCTCCACGTATAGCAAGTATTATTGATAAATGAAAAAAATACGATACAAAAGATTTTCAGGATTGCACTAATTCTAAAATGTTGTAAAATTTGTTGGATTTGTTAAGAATTGATAGCTGTTGAACCTGATTTTTTACCAAATTCATGTTCTTGCAGATTGCGTAACTTGCCATGTAAAATATTATATAAATTAGGAAACATGTATTTATCATGCAAATTAATATGTGGAATAGAAGAATGATAAAGAAGATATCTATTAAGTGCATCAACAGCTTGCTTAACTGATGATGCTTTGTACTCACTATCATATTTTTTTTTTATTGTAGAGATATATTTCACAATTTGCTTTTGAAGCTGAAAGACATTATTAAATTCAGTTAAAAAAACAAAATAATCAGCTTTAGCACAAAATTCTTCAAAATTCATGGTCCAACTTTTGGTAGATTTTTCAGTATTTTTAACCTTTACTTTTTCATGATAATAGGAAGCTTTTTCTTGAGCAACATCCTGAACATTATTTGTAATAGAGTCCTTATTAATTAAACTAGCTACTGTTTGAACCCCTGAAAAAGAATTATTAAATGTACAAGCAATTCTTCTATTTTTTTTACCCATGGTTAAAGTGAAAAAGAAGAAAAAAATGAATAAAATAAAAGAAAGATAATGTGAAAAAATATGAAAGAAAAAAAAAGGATAATATGATAAGAAAGTAAATATGAAAAAATATGAAAAAAAAGGATAATACGATAAGAAAGTAAACGTGAAAAAATATGAAAGAAAAAAAGGATAATATGATAAGAAAACAGATATGAAAAAATGTAAAAGAAAAAAAGGATAATGTAAGAAGAAATATGATGCAAAAAAATGTGAAAGAAAAAAATGATTACACAAAAAAAAAAATGCTGATAAATTAAAAAGTCTAATAATAGTTAAAATGGTTATTGTATATGACAGAACTGTGATATAAAACAATTATTCTATTGTCACCTTAGAATATCATGATTTTTATGGCTATGTCATGAAAATCATTGATATCTACAGATTCCCGTGGAATAACTATTACAAATCTAATATATTTGGATCCTCTGTTTCATCCTTTGTGTATATGCTCACTCTTATCTCTAAGAACAAGGTTTGCTAATAAATTGGTCTTACCTATACCACTCTTTCCAATAACTAGTATAAAGAAAGACCAGTCAGGTAATGCTTTATGTACTTTGTGACCTTATTCATATTCATAAGGTAAAGTTTTATAGGTAATAGTTTTTTCTTTCAGTTTTTTGCATAATGGATTGGGAATCCATAACTCTATTTTCTATAGACTGGATAAAAAAAATTCTTTCTTTTTGATGGACAAAAAATTTGCCTGTATATATATCATATAATTAATATTACATTAGGAAATTTTTTAATATGAAAATTTATGTAAATTTACATGGCATAATATTTTGTAAGTTTTCAAACCCATCACAAGTTTTCATAAATGTAATATTATGTAACTTTCATAATATTTTAAAATTATACATTTCGTAATATTAAGTAATTTTACGATACATAATATTTCAAAATTTTATGTAAATATAATATTTTGTAAATATTCATAATATTTTGAAAATATACATTTACGTAAAATTAAGTAATTTTATGTATTATAAAATTACTTAATATTACGAAATGTAATTCTTCAAAGTTTTTCAGTACCATCACAAAAATAATACTCTATACCATTTCGTAATATTTTTTAATAACGGTAATTAATATTGTGTTTTTACAATCATAGGTAATACTTTATAATTTTACATTCTTAAATAATTTAATATTTGTATAAATTTACAAAAAGTAGGTAATTTTATTTGATTTTTTGTAAAAAAAAATACAAATATTTTGTAATATCTAGATATATATATATAAATAATAAGTAGTTAGTAATATAAGTATCATTAGTGTTAGGATACAAAATAAAAGTAAAAGAAATGTAGTTAGTAGTAAAAAAAAAATGCAGTAGTAGTATTAGTATCATTAGTATTAGATTATAAGTAAAAAAAAAGAGGTAAAAGAAATGTAATTAGTAGTAGAAAAGAAATGTAGTTAGTAGTATTAGGATATAAATAAAAAAAGGGAGAAACGCAGTAGTATTAGTATTAGTAGTATTAACAAACATAGTATTTTTATATTTCTGTACCTGCTAAATATAATAAAATTCTTTATAATTAAATAAAAACTAAAGAAAAACTGAAAAAAAGATGAAACATTTAAAAGTATATAAATAAAATATACTTTAATTATAACAAAATGCGTGCATAATATGCATGATTAAATCACATGCAATGATTAGCCTAATTTGATTAGTTGGAGGGTTATTAGATAATTATTTAAAAGTTCAATAGCTTATACATAATGTTATATATATAGTACCTCATTTTGATAAAAAAAATGAATATTTTGTAAATAAATATATTTTTTAATATTTTTTACATAATATGTAATGATCAAATAATAATTAGCAACAATATTAATTGTATTATATAATTAATTAACAAATCCTTCATTTTAATAAAGAAATAGAAATCAAATAACTTTATATAAGTATTACTGAAAATATAGGTTTACGAAATACTTTAATAATTAATACATTTAGTGAATATAAAATTTATAAGTTACTAATTTATTTGATTGTATAAAGGTTTGTTTGCATGAACAAAAAATTTGTAAATTTTTATTAAAAAAAAATATATAGTTTGTTCATGTATATCTCAAGTATTCAAATATGCATCTTACTTGAAATTGAAAAAAAAATGTATTTTTATTTGTTTTAAATTGAATGAATAGAAGATTCTAAATTGTAGATTTTAGATTTACTTTTGATTTTGATATTTGAATAATTTTGCTACTAGATCAGGAAACATTGGTGATAAAACCTATAACAGATAAAAAAATTAAATTTAGCAACATTTAAAAATATATATATGAAAAAAAGGATTTTTTTATTTACAGATTCAAATACATTTTTAATTTTTTTAACAAAAAGTTCTGATGTATCATCATCTCCTAACTTTTGCTAGTCGTTGATTAATTTTAAATAATTAGTTAATAAAATAAAAGTCTTTATTATAATTTTTAAGTGCAAAATCATGAAATTTATCATAAAATAACCTATTTTATTTTTCATTATAGATTCATTGATACTTATTGTTTTAAACTTCAGATTTAGTAATACTGCAAAAGTAGCTACTATGGATGCTATATATAAGGAGGGTGGAATTTCACTAGCAAATACTTTTTTAAGTATTTATGTAAATAAGGCAGAACTTTTCTCTCTATTAAAAAGATTATTATAACATTTAGTGACTTTTGGATTGGCTTTTCATACTATTATCTTTTCTGCAGTAGAATTGGTATTAATTGTTGTTAAAGCAATTGCTCCAAAATAAGCAAATAGGACTTCTTTGGCCTTACTTAACAAAAGATCATGTAAAGATTATTGCTTTGCAAGTAGCTTTTGTTAAAAAAAATTTTTTTATTATTAATTAGTTTTTAAAATATAATTATCAAATATTAAAATAAAAATTACCTCTTATTATATTTTTTTGTTATATAGTTTTATCCATTGCACCTTACTAATATTATCATAAAATTTTTAATAATACAATTTGAGATATTATTCTATTGCCTCTCGCAATTCATCTTTACTTGAATATATATTGAGATTAAATATAATTTTTGTGACTTCTTTTACCATAAGCTAAAAAAAACAAATTTAAGTAAATAATATATACATCACTCATTAAATTACTAAAGTTAAACATTTTAAAAATACTAACCTTTATGAATCTGACATCTATGACATTATTATATTTGATTCTTTCCTCAAAACTTTTGATTCTAGAACATAAGAATTTCAAACATTGATTAGACCTTATTTTTTTCAATAAATTTATTGTGAAATTTATCATTTTGTTGTATTAAAAGATCAATTTTCTTATTGAAAATTTCTAATTGGTTTAATAAATTAAATTATATTTTATTTTATATTATTATAATTTAAAAACTTTAATATTCGAGTATTTGCATACCATCATTACTTGTGCTACTTGTATTGCTGGTGGTGATACTTTCAATATTTCTATGTTTATTTGATTTTTCATTTGCTAACAAAATTTTATGAACTTTTTTTCTGAATTCAGCTATTATTTTGTGATTAATATAGTAAAAAAAAAATGTTTTTAAATTTGTACTGAACTAATTATAAAATGTTATGAATATAAAAAATATTTGAATATTTTTCTAATAAAAAAAAATATGAAAAAAAGTCTTGATATTTATATGTAAAAATATGCATTAATTTAATGTGAATTATTATAAATATACATACATGAATATAGAAAAAATTATGTATTTATTCTATAGTTATTTCTGAAATTCAATTGGCAAATCCGAAATCTGAAATTCCATAATCATAATTAATTACATAATTTCATAATTAATTACATTTTGTATAACAATGTGAAATTGACATTTTCTCACAATCTAGTGATCCAAATTTATTGATTTTACCACCATTAAATATGTCTCATTGAGACGAATTTAATGATATATGTTTTATTTCTCTAGTTTCGATATTGATGAAGTTAAAATACTATAAACATTTAAAGATTATTGAAATCAGAGCAAGATCTAATGATTAGATTTAAATGAATTTATACCATTTGATTTATCATGATGAGACGATTCTAATGGTAGTAAGATCATATATATTTCTAGCATTAATATTGACAAAATTATGATACTATAAATGTTTAACAATTATTGATATTGGAACATGATCTAGTAATTAAAATTAAATGATCTCAATACCATTAGAATCATCATATTAAGACGAATTGAATGTGATAAGATCATCCAAAACAGATCATTAGATGCTAAGTTATTATTTATTAAATTTTCTAAATATAATTCAGCCAAAATTAAGGTTAATTCTAGCCAAATATTTTCATAATACGAAATTAATTACGGAACCCAAAATTAATTACAAAATTCAGAATTTTTTTGATGAATTACTTAATAATTACAGAATTATGTAATTATGAATTTCTGTAATACTAAAATAATTTCAGCTACAACTATAATTTATTCATAATCAAAAGTTATTAAAATATAATTACATGAATATAAAAAAAATTATGTTTAAAAAAAGTATTAATCATAACCAAAAGTTATTAATAAATGTAATTATGTGAATATAAAAAAAAATAAATTATTATAATTAAAAGTTATTAATTAGTGATCCATTTAAGAATCAGAGAAATTAATTAGTAAAATCTGGGAAAATCAAATATGAAAAAATTGGATTAGCATCTGAATTTTCTTCTTTGAAAAACTATATAATACAAATTTTCTTTTTAATGGAAAGTATAATTTTAGTTTTTGAAATTTGTATATCATCACGTATCTAATCACATGAGATATAAATCACATGTTTTTATTATAAAAGAATCTGAAATTCTAGGATTTTTGAAAAAACTATAATATAATCAGTCTCTGATTCTTCAATTTATATTATTTTTGCTAATAATATTTGATTATGAATACCTATTACTTTAAAGAAAGCCATATAACTGATCTTTATCATATTTGATTTTATAGATAGGATATGCTTTTAATGATTAAGTTTAAAAATTAACAAATCCTTTTCTAATGTTATCAATTTCAAGCCATCCATATTTAACAATAATTATAGTAAATCAGCTTTTTTATTTTAAAAGATAATTTTATTTTTGATAGGCTAAAATTTTCTTATCTTTTTAGCTTCTCAAAAAAAAAGATTCAGGATTAGATTTTAGAAACATCCAATTTCAACTAAACTAAATAATTTTCTAATTCATAATATCTTTTCTTAACTAAAAAAATTATAGGTCCTATAAAAAATTAGATACTGTATTTTAATATACATAGTATAAAATATACTGATAGTATATTAGGATTCCAAAATATATATAAAAAGGTAGGATCAGAATTTGCATATAATAAACCAAAAAAATTATGTAAATCTTTTTTCTAGATAAATTCTGATAATGTCAGCCAGAAATTTATTATTTATTTTAGTAACTGACTGACATTACTATAATTCCAATTCTGAAAAAATGTATACAGCTAATAATAAAATTTTTTTGGTTAAACTTGACCTCTGTATGCATATTTTGGGATCCTAATATATTTACAGTATCTTAATTTTTTATAGGAAGGTATTTTAATTCTATTTTTATTTCTTTATTAATCTAAAAAATCTAAGACTAAAACAAGATTTATAAAATCTAACATTAATAAATTTTGAGTATGATTTTCTAACTTTATCATTAACTTTTTTCACAAAACTTTTAAGATTTCTATAATTAATAAAATAAATATATAAAAATATAAAAATTATCTTTTATTGCTATGATGTTTTATCATAGCCAATAATTTTGGCTGAAATTAAGATTTGGTTAGGGTTAGGTTAGAATTAGAGTTAGAATTAAAATCAGGTAATTAGGTTTAGTATCACATCTTGTCACACTTACCTTTCTTTATTTTTATTAAATATTCTGAAAACTTAGGATTTTTTTTTGATGGTGAAATTCCATTTGTCATCATTATATATCATAATAGTGATAAAATTACTATAAAATGCCATGGTGATAAATTACAAAATTCTAAAAATATATAATATATTAATTGCATTTATTAATATTAGATAAACTAGTTAAAGTAAAAGTATTTAAAGTTATAAGATATTTTAAATCAGAATATAAAATATCAGTATAAGTAATTAAGATTTTGGATAATAAATCTTCATGAATAATTTTCTTGCTATCTAAAGAAGAATAATTAGGATTTCTGAAATTAGGCTTTTACCTTGCATTATAATAGTATAAGATAAATAGAAAAATAAATAATATAATATATATAGTTAGATAAAAAGTATGATTAATTAGTATAATAATAAAGATATAAAAAGAGATATTGAAGAATATAAGTTTAATTCAGAGAATAAACAAAAGAATAAAATTATATTATAAAAATTATGAGTAAGTTAAACGATTAGTATAATTATTTGAAGGACCTCTTTCTGTCACAATATTATTAATATCAAGAATTAGGTAAAAAGACAAATTTTTATCAATGTTAGTATTCATAAGTATCAGGTAATTTATAAACTTCAGATAGGTAATCAATTATTGTAAAATTTTATTCTACTATTCAAATTATATATTTAGAATAATTTTCTTAGAATAATAAACTTCTAAAATTACCATATTCTCTCTATTATTAGATGTAAACAAGTATTAAAAATATGTATAATTATTATAACTAAACTTATAATCAAGATCTGCTGAATTTGAAAAATACCTATTACTTTATTTATTTTATTAAAATCAAACTTAGACTTTTTTTATGCAAGTAATATAATATGATAGTATATACAAAAAACTAATATAAAATTACATAGAAATTTATAAAGTTTAAAAATAAAAGTATCAAAGTGATGATACTTCAAGTAATCAAAATGGTGATATTTTAAGTAATTAAAGATATCTAAAAGTAATATTTGCAAGTAGAAACTATACAAAAAGAGAATTAAGAGACATAAAATATAGCATAAATTTGATGATATTTTAAGATAGAATTATATAAGAAAAAGAAATAAGAAATTATAATTTAAGATATTACAATTTAGTATTTTATATCTCATTCTAAAAATGTTGCAAAAATAGGATTAATAAAATAATACATTATATCTGGGTATTTTATGTCTTATTTTTAGCAATCAAATAGATTATAAAAGTAGAATTGCAAGAACAGTCAGAATAATATTAGCATTTTGTACTTTATCTAGTAAATAAAAAATAACAAATAGATTGTAGTATATTTTTGAAAAATAGATAGATTGCAAGTTTAGTATTTCGTATCTTATCTAGCAATTAAGAGATAGCAATTAAAAGGAAAAATATATGGATAGCAAATTTGGTACTTTATGTCTTATCCTTTTGGTAATCAAATAAGCCAAATATAATTCTTCAAAAATGATAAAAAAGTAATGAAAAAGTGTCTGAAATTTAAAGCACGGTAAATTAATAATCATTTTAGCCAATATTATTTCATAATTTCAGGCCAAATTTACACTACAAATTTATACTGTAATACTTAATACTATTTTTTAGTAATAAAAAGAGTGCCAACATATAATTAGCTTCTTAGCTACAAAAAGATTATAGAGTAATATAAACATATGAATAATAATTTAGCTATTAAAAAGACTATGAAGTAATAAAAACAAATGGATAGTAATTTGATTACAAAAAGGCTATAGAGTATTGAAAACACCAAGTAGATAATAGTTTACTCATAAGTAAGTAATAATTTATTCATAACTAAGTAATAGTTTAATATAACTAGGTTGCATTATTGCAATATATATATATTGCAACCTAGTTTATATAATCTAAGTTAATAAAAGTTTATTTTAGTTTTATAATTAACTTTTATAATTCTAAAGGTCAAAATTAAGAATGCTTTTAAAGAAATAAAAAATAGTTTTTATTAAGAAAATTTGTAAATGAATTAATTAAATATTAAAATTAATCTCTTTATTTATAAATTAATTTTGGTCAGATTTAAAAATTTTTTATAATTTTGGCTCAAATTATATATATTATTTTTTATAAAAATTAATAAAATAAGAAAAAATAGCCTAATAATAATTATTATTATTAATTAATAAAATATTTAACCATCTTTCTTTTTTTTTAAAAAAAAAATCATTAAACTTAAATTTATTAATAAAAAAAGCAAGTTATTATTTTTATTTAAAGAATAATATTTACTAAATTTTATTTGCGATAATTATCACTACATGAAATTTTTTACTTTATTTGAATCTTCAACTAATATATTAATCTAATCATATTATAAATATTATTAATATCAGATATGTGTAAATTTGTAAATAGAAAAAGTTCTAAGGTTAGAAAAGCTGTTATTTAGATAGTAGTTTTTGAGAAAAACATGAAAATTTTGATTTTTACATGTTTTTTACTTAAAATTTTTAATTGAATATTTTCAAAAATTTGATATCAAAACATATTTATTTAACATACCTACTGTATTATTTAAATTTTTTAAATTATAAAATTTTTTTTTTTCATCTTAACTCTGGCCGAAATTATCGTGTTTGGCCAGAATTAAGCGGTGACAATCACCGCCGGTGAGATTTAGCAATACTTATATTTAAATACATGAATTATAAATATTTTATTTTTTTAAAAATGATATTTTACCAATAGATTATAATTATGTATTAAAATCCTGTAGTTTTATAAAATTTTAATTAAAGTATTCTCAAATTGATTGTTATATAAAAAAAACCTTCACAAAAAAGTAATTTTGTGTTATAATATTTTAGTATTTTATTAGTATTTATATTTATACAAGTTTTTATAATGTTAGTTTACACTTATATAAATGAATTTATGAATTTATGAATCGGATAAAATAAGAAATTTACATCTTAAGGACTTTGTGCACATGACTATTTTCAGTCGAATGAACCGATGAAAAATTTTTTTGACCAATTTTATCGACAAAATGATAATTGTATCGGTGATGTTTTCTTTCTTACTGAATAACGTGAATAACGATAATCTCCATGATGATGAAAGAGCGTTATATTGGTAAGCATCTTGGTTGGTCGTCCTGAAGGGAGAGAATTTTCATCCATAGGAGGCTAGAAATCTATAAATAGAATTGATATTGTTGATGTTACGTAATTGGAGCCAACAAAGATTTGAGTACTCGAGTCAGAGTTAGAGTTTTAAAAAAACGGGCCGAAATTCCATTTTAAATTAATGAATTTATCAAGAGACCAATTAGTGGATCATATTTTTGTATTAATAATACTTTCTATATATTATAATATACTGTGTATTATATATATTTACTAGAATCGATAAAATCGATGTAACATATGAAAACAGTTACCAGAACCAATGGTCGGTCTGGTTATTTTATTTAGATCGCATTAGCTTAATAATACATGAAAAGTTAAATAATGAACATTTGTCATAAAAGAAATCTTTATCTGAAAAATTTGGACAACGATTCATCGGAATAAAGTTTTGATGACGTTAAGTACATATAAAATGCATGCAGAAAATGCGGCAAACCCAGAAATAAATTGCTCGTAATGTAGTTGAACCATATGAGGAGAAAAAGTTCATATGGTTGGTTTGCTTGGTTGCACAAACAAACAAACAATTAATATGCATACTGAAATGTAATATGTTCGTTATTTATACATTCTGGGTACAAATTGGGTACTAAGTATAACGTGCATGTACTTAACAAATACAAAAATATTAAAAATATACTTTAATTACCGTATTCTAAATCTCCCGAACAATCATTCCTTTCATTGTATAAAGTATGGAGTTCAGAATTTCGAAGTAATCAAAGTGTAATAATTTAATCAAAAGTACAGAAAAGGGGGCGCCAAATGTATTCCTTGCAGAGAAGATATAAATAAAATTCCGGCGTTCAAGTGGTACTCGTAAATCCACAACAGATATATATATTTATTTTCAAAAATCGTTATCAGTTCAGTTATCCCAATACTAAGTTATCCGAAAAAATATATACATATATATATACAGTATTTAAATTTTATGAATTGTCTTATTCCGGATCCCCCTGAATCCGGCAAACTGAACAATGATCGTTATTGACTGAAAATAAATTACTCCCTGTGTAAACGGGTAATATTTATCCTTGGTCGATCATCCAAAGCCTAATAAACTGTGTTAAACATGTTTGGAATACCCGCATCATACGAGATTTCATTTTCTAAACAAGGTAATTTTGTTGAGAATCACACAAATCCGTTGAAAAAGTGTTTTTTAGCGTCAAAGAAAGACGTCGTACGTTAAATTTGGCTTAAAAATTTTCTACTAAGAATTTTCGGCTGAAATCATTAACAATTCTGATTGGTATGTTACAATCACCTTTTATAAAAAAAAAAAGAGAGAAAAAAAAATTAGGCTAATATTCTTGTTCCTGCTTTCATTTAAAAAATAAATATGACATACATTAAACTTGAATCTGAAGTATCTGAAGATTTTGGAAAATTACTCAAAAAAGAAACGGATTACAATGTTACGATTCGCATTGGAGAAGAACCTGATTTTAAGGAATTTCATGCACATTCTATTGTCTTACGTTGTAGATCCGAATATTTCGATAATATATTCTCTGCTGGATTTGTCAAGAAAGAGGATGGAAATGGAAAATATTTAATTGAGAAACCACATATTTCTCCTCAAGCTTTTGATATTATTCTTAAGTAAGCAAACAAAAATAATAATATATATAACATACAGTATACTGTATATACGTTTATTATAAGTTTATAATTGACTTATTTTTAATGTTTTTAGGTATCTTTATACTGGTCACATTAATTTTGATAAAAAAACCGGACCTATGCTTTTGAACACTATAATTGCTTCTGATGAATTAATGTTAAAAAATTTAATTAGAATTACTGAAGATTTTATCATAACAAATCATCAACAATTCATACAAAATGATCCAATTGGAATTCTTCAAATAATTTATTTTCGTAAATCAATCATTAATTTACAAAAAGTTTGTTTGGAAATAATTTCTTCTAAACCTGAAATTTTATTTAATACTGATAAATTTATTAATTTACCGGATTATTTATTGGAAATTATTTTAAAACGTGATGATTTAAATTTAAAAGAAATTGAAATTTGGGAAATTTTAATTAAATGGGTGTTAGCACAAGAAGCGAAACAACAACAAGAATTTAATAATAATCATCATTATATCCCTGTTAAGACACTCCTTCGTAAATTTATTCATTTAATTGAATTTTATGAAATATCATTTGAAGATTATTATCAGAAAGTTATACAATATGAAGGAATTTTACCTCAAAATTTAAAGGAAGATATTTTAAGATTTTATATGATTACTAGAAATAGGCAAACATTTACTATGAATATACCAAGGTGTTTAAAATCTAGGATTGATTCAAGAATATTAAGTCGAAAACACTTTGTACTTCTTTCGAATTGGATTGATAAAAAAAAAAGAGATATTAAATATAATCTTATTTATAGAGCTAGTAGAGATGGTGAAACTGCCTCAGATTTTCATAGAAATTGTGATAATAAAGGAGCAACTATTATCGTAATAAAAATTAAAGGTTCAGAAAAATTTATTGGAGGATATAGTCCAATTGGATGGGATTCAAGTGAGAGTTATAAGCATGGAACAGATAGTTTTTTATTCACATTTACCACGAACCTTCAAATTGCAGATGTACGATATAGTAATGGTAATCTACAATCTATAATTTGTTATTCAAAAATATTTGGTTTTAATGATTTATTTTATTGTAATTGTACTTGGAATGGTTGTAATCCATCTTCTTATCCTAAACTTGATGGTATACCAAGAGGAATGTTTTATATAGATGATTATGAAGTTTTTCAAGTTATAAAAGAAACAACTTCAACTAGAACTAGTAAAATTGAAAGGGGAAGCATGAGAAATTCTTCAATTACAATTAATCAAATCGAAAGGAAAAACATGAGAAATTCTTCAATTACAATTAATCAAATCGAAAGGAAAAGCATGAGAAATTCTTCAATTACAATTAACCAAATTGAAAGTGAAGCATTAAAAGATAATTTAACTAGAATTAATCAAACCGAAAGGGAAACCATGAGAAATTCTTCAAATAGAGTTAGTCAAATCGAAAGAGAAGATAAAGATTTTGGTAATGAAGTAATTTCGAACGAAAATAATAACCCAATTGAAAGAGTATCTTCATTATTATTTGGAAGAAGGAAATAATTATAAAAAATAATTGAAATGTAAATTTCAAAAGTTGATGCAATTAGGAAGATTTAAATTGATCCTGCTACATTCAAAAAATATTACCATCAACCAAAATACAGTATTATCAATTATAAGATCTACAATACTTACTTTAAGACGATAATATATGGTATATATTAATATGTTTTATGTTTTCATCATTATTTAGTATCATAAATAACATATGAGCGGACTTATTTTTATAGATTCAGTANAAGTTCAATCAATGGACAATATCCAAATTGGACTAAGCTGAACAAAGTATAAGATTTCTAATTTGAGAATGATAATTTAAGGTAATAAATATATCTTTCCCACGAAACATATAAAAAACACAATTAAATAATAACATTAATATACTTAATTTGGAAATATAGTTATGATAAATTATATATATTATTCATTCGTGGATCGTAATTAAACGAATTTTATCATCAAATGATAAAGTTCCTTTGCGAAATCTAATCAAGAAATCATTTTTTAATTAATACGTTAAAATTTGACCAAGGATGGACGAAAGAATCTGTGATAAAAAGAATCATTACTAAAAAGGATAACGATAAATAGCTCGGATTCATATAACTTATATTTTTGCACATATAAAATATAAATATTAATTCACATTTTTCGTATCAATAAAATTAGTATATAATTGACGATATTGACGATAAATACTAGTTAAACTATATTATATGTATAACTTATATTTTTGTAACGATAAATACTAGTTTGCTTTTTTTCGTACAATAAACTACATAATATTTAAATAATTTTGATTACATAATTACATAAGGTTTACCAATAGTAGATAATTATTAACGGGTTGAAATTTCGTAATTTCGTTCAGATCTCGAACTGATAAATGTTTATCCACATATGTAAATATACACATAATAAAATAAATAAATTTACTTGATAAAGTATTTTAAAAAAAATATTTATTATAAAACTTTATTAACTTTAATAACAATTTTGGATTTGAATTTGAACGCATGTATTATATATAGTTTTACAAATAAAGTATTTTTAGTCATTGCGAATAAAACATATATTTTATGGCAATATATTTTTGTTACAAATAAAGATAAAAGACAATTTTAATAATTCTAATAATATTAATGGATATTTGATAGAAATATTATGATTTCCCATGGTCCAGAATCCGATGGGTTCTCGTGATCTACATCCACAAAAACTTAAAATGATTCAATATTAAATTTGAATGAACGGGATGTATCCTAATAATTAATTAAGNGAACAATAAGTAATAAAATATATTCTTCGGAAGGAATTGAATACTTTCTTTTTTTCCTTTAAAAAAAAAGAAAAAAATC